>SKCR01017766.1:0-102734 GCA_019454045.1 Zanthoxylum bungeanum
AATCGATGTCTAACATCGCTTCTTTATAAGTCATCGGGTCAGTCTCTTCTACCCGGATCATATCAAGACCTTTGTCTTGTATCAAAGACAAACGCTTAGGAGGTCTTATGACCCTACAAAGTGTGTGCCTCAAAGATCTTTCACCTTCTTGAACCTCATGTTCCTCATGTGGTTCGTCAGTTATAGGCTGAACTGTTGGACAATTATGACCTATAGTATCACCCTTTTTAAAAGACATAGTGTTTTTGTAAAAATTAACTATGTGACAAAGGAAATTACTCTTTTATCATTTTGTAATTGGATAACTTGGATATATAAATAATAAAAGTCCATATGATTAGTACCAGATTAATAAGATATGAGACAGTATTAATCCACGAAAGGTTTGATCATTAAATATCCATAGCCGTAGTATTATCGAGACTGGACATCGATAATACGGAATAGGCTAGTATTACACTTGTGCGTGTTATGAAGCTTAACGGCATAGTTCTCATATATTTAAGTATTGGATATTTATGCAAGTGTGATAAGAGGTTTTGTTAGCCGTTGGACCGGGAACAGCTTCGCTCTAGATAGACCCATCGGAGTCCCATTGGTAGTATGACTATGTGTCTATGGTAATCCGAATCAGGGTATAATTTGAAGTAGTTTGAATACAGTCCAACTATTTAATTAAAACAACGATTAAATATTAATGACGAAAAATTGAAATGAGCGCTTATTGGAAAGTATCTAAACGAAATTGCAAATTTAATACTTGCCTCCCACTATTTTTCGGCGAGCCTCTAACCCTCTGTTGAGTACTCGGGAAACCTTATTTCCTAGTGGGCTAGGATCCCGTTAAATAACACACAACCTTGACTTTGGCCAACAAGCTGTATGATATTTAACTAGGTAGATCTCTAAGATCAATTGGATCTCATCCAATTCCTAGATCCAATAGGTGGACATCCAAGTCCGAAACATATATCTAATATATGCCAATATATCCAATATATTCCCTAACATTTTTCCTCTGAATCAATTAAGCCTTGGCTTTGGCACAACAAACTTAATGATTCCAGTTAAGCGGAACCCATTGACTTTGGAAGGCTTCGTAATCGATGTCGATGGACAAGAAGTGATCTTGACTTTGGCCAACAAATCACAACTTGGACAAGACATGCGATATGAAACAAAGCCTTCATGATTCAAACACATCCGTGATGGACAAAGGTCTTGACTTTGGCCAAAAAATCAGTGCCAATCTTGGATCTTGAGAATGAATCATTCAATGGAAGGAAAAACGCTTAATATTTGTTGAGGTTTTTTCGCGTATTTGGCAACCGATTAATTATCTTTGATTAGGTCTCATCATACACCCTTAAACATGCATTCTAAAAGCATAATAAGGTGCGATAAATAAATAATAATGATATGCGGATGAATATATAAAATATTTTGTTCCTAGAACAAATCTCTCCATTTCCTCTCTCTCGCTAGCACAAATCTTACTTCTACCCAATTACATAACACTTCTAAAGAAACCTCATTTACATTGAGGGGAATAGGTGATAAGAGAAATACAAAGAGTCAAGAGGTAATAGGCTGGACACGCAGGTCCAATTTAATAAATTCTAAATTTATTACAATAATTTCCAAAATTGCTCTCACCCATCTAATATCCATCCTATATACATTATTCATACATCACATCCATGTATTCACACAAAACATGTTATCAATCAATCTAATCCAATTAATTAATCTGAAATTAATGACCATCCAATGTTCAAACAACGATTTGATTTGCGCGAGTCTAACTCGTTTTAAGAATAAGTACTCAAAGTACGAATTCTTGAATTATATTAAACTACAATATTAAATCCAATTTAATTTGTATTCAATACTAATTCCTTATTTAATTCCAATTAAATAATACACTTTATTATGTTGTCTTTACGACTTAGATTCTAAATCTAATCATTACAGGTCTCAAAGCCCAATTAACATCCAATGTCAATTTAATTTAAAGTACAATGGGCTTTCAATTAATTTATAAGGCATGGACTTTGGCAACCAAAGCCCAATAAGGAATCACCCTTTTGCCAAAAATCAATTTAGGCCCATTAGGCCCAATTAAAATTTTAAAGGCCCATTTAATCATATTTGGACTTTATGGAAATGGTTTTAGGCCCAATTGGATCCAACCAATTAACCCAAACCAAACTTGGCCCAACCAAGCCCATTAAGCCCAAATAACTTTATAAGCCCAATTCCAAATTAAGCCCAATTAATTTAATCACAATATTCCAACTATCACAATTAAATAAATTAAAGTGTATAGCCATAATTAATTATTCAAATTAACATTTCCAACATATCAATTTACATAATTAATCATGCTAATCATCATCAACACATGCCCAACATTATTGAATTAAAAAATCATCCCATTTATGCTTTGTAGCTCATGGCAATTTAGGGTTTTCTAAAATCGATTTTGATTTCAATCCAATTAAATCCTAAATTAATTTATCCCAAGTCTTTCAACTCATCCAATGATCAAAAAACAATTACCATGACTTTAGGGCATCATCAACTTTCAGCCAAGCCAAAAATTGGGGGAAAATTAATCCAATTCAATTTTCATCAAATCGATCATGCATAACTCCAAGTTATCATCATTCAAGCATACTCAATCAATCAATTTTATCAAATCATGCTCAAATCAATTTTACCCAAATTTTACCCTAATTCAATTTCATGCTTAATCAAAGTGCTGATACCATTATTGGGTTTTCTAGGTCAAACCAAGATCAAAGTAAGCAATGAAACGTGTGAATACATTAAAGTAAAGTTGCAGAAATACTCACTTTGATTGGCTTTGTGATGTGAAGAACACAAAAATTTTCTTGCTCCTTGAAGCTCTCTGCCATGCCCTTCTTTGTGCTCCATGTGTTTCGGTCAAGGTCCTCCATGGTGGTCCTTCAAGCTCCAAGATTTAAGTGTGATTCCATGCTCATGAATGAGTTTCCCTATCACCTTTGTGTGACTCCTTTAGTGTGCTAGCACTTAGAAAACTTTGTCACAAATTGTTTCCTTTGCTCTTTGTAACTCTCGGCCATGAGAGAAATTTTAGAGAGAAATGGCTTCAAAAGTCGTGAGAGGGAGAGGAGAGAAGATGGAGTTGTTGTTTGGATTTCAAAAATCTAATACAACTTACCACTTTCCAAAATGGTACAAGGCATTTAAGCCTTCCAACAACTCACATCACTTACAAAAGTGACATCCATCACATCACTCAAAGTTGATGTGACTTCCATCACAAGAATGACTAATGATGTGACGCGTGATGTGACTTGCGGGCTCGGATTCACTAATTCCGAATTAACGAATTTTCCGTTGCGACATAATTAAATCAAATTTAATTAAATAATTATGCCTAGCAAAATTATTATTCACGTCGCTAGCGAATTAATTCTAAATTAACTCGTTCGCCCGAATTAAAATCTAATTTTAATTCCGCATCGAAATCTAATTTCGTTTAATATATCGAATATATTATTTTATCGATTAATTCCAAATTAATCGTTCTCTCTCTTAAATATTATTTTATCCCAGATAAAATATCTCCGTAATTAATCCTAGATTAATTTTCTCTCTCTTATAATTAATCCTAGATTAATTACGTGCGAGTCATACGTCATCGGTGAATCTTCGGGAAGTGAGCCATAAGATCCCCGGATATGTTGGCAGTAAATTCGGTCGTCGGACTATCCGAACATGTACGTACCTAGTACTACATTTTTACCGATTTACGAGACATGGTTGGCTTCTAGCAAAGTACCATGCCTACCCAATTCTCCAGAAATATTCTTAAAGGAATATATAATCTGTATCAGGTGTAGTATACGTAGTATTACGTATTGCGATCCAGTATCAGATGTCACATGCAAGGCCTGGGGCTGGAATTGTGTCTGCCCCGTACGAAGCAGTATATCAGATCTCTGGTAACTAGTCTCTATAATGGATAATCATGACCTAGTCATATTATCCCGATGACTGCAGTACTAAAGAGTACTAGTTCTGTATCCTGCATGATCATCATCTCCATATGACTGGAGTGATACTTCCATCTTGACATCACACCCAATACACTACGATTCTCAATATACCCAGAAGAGGCATACACAAAACCTGTTAAAGCCCTAGATGACCAAAACCAAAGTATATTGATTGTCGCAAGTATTAGCGATGTAAGTCTCAGGTTAAGACCAAATACACCTACCCTGATTCGGACTTCCATAGACACATAGTCATACTACCAATGGAATTCTGAGGGGTCTATCCAGAGCGAAGCTGTTTCCGTACCATCGGTAAACACAACCTCTTATTACACTTGCATAAGTATCCAATACTTAAATATATGAGAGCTATGACGTTATGCTCCCACAACGCGCACAAGTGCAATATTAGTCTATTCCGCATTATCGATGTCCAGTCTCGATAATACTATGACTAGGGATATTTAATGATTAAACCTTCGTGGATTGATATTGTCTCATATCATCTCAATCCGGAGCTAATCATATGGACTTTTATCATTTATGTATCTTGGTAATCCAATTACAAATGATAAAAGAGCAATTTCCTTTGTCACATAGTTAATTTGTACAACAACACCATGTTTTGTACAAATAGTGATGCTATGGGTCATAATTGTCGAACAGTCTTAACCTGAGACTTGCATCGCTAATACTTGCGACAATCAGTATACTTTGGTTTTGGTCGTCCGGAGCTTTAACAGGTTTTGTGTACGCCTCTTCTGGGTTTACTGAAAATCGTAGTGTATTGGGTGTGATGTCAAGATAGATGTATCACTTCAGTCATATGGAGATGATGATAACACAGGATACAGAACTAGTACTCTTAAATGCTATAGCTATCGGGATAGTATGACTAGGTCATGATTATCCAATTACAAAGACTAGTTGCTAGTGATCCGATAGATGCTTCGTACGGGGCAGACATAATTCCAGCCCTAGACCTAGCATTTGACATCTGATACTTGATCGTATTACGTAATACATTATATGTTACGCCTGATACACATTATATATTCCTCGTTGAATATTTCTGGAGAATTGGGCAGGCACTGTGTTTTGCTAGAAGCCAACCATGTCTTGTAAATCGGTGAGAACGTGGTACCGGGTACGCACGTGTTCATATGGTCCGATGATCGTATTCACTACCAACATATCCAGGGATCTCTTGGGTCGCTTCCCAAAGATTCACCGATGACATTTGACTCGAACAGAATAAATCTGGGATTAATTATGAAATAGAAAATTAATCTGGGATTAATTACGGCAAGAATTTATCTGGGATTAAATTCGTATAGAAGAGAGAACGTTATTAATTTGGAATTAATCGGTAAAATAAATTTAATAGTTAAATTGGATTTTTCTATTTAATTTATTTATTTGGGCTAAAATAATATATTGGATATATTAATTGGAATTGGATTTCAATACGGAATTAAAATTGGATTTTAATTCAAGCGAACGAATTAATTTGGAATTAATTCGTAAGCGACTTTCGTAATAATTTTGCTAGGCATTATTATTTAATTAAAAAAAATTTAATTACGTCGCGACGGAAAATTCGTTTAATCGGATTAAACGATCTCGTGCCCAAAGTGTGTTGTGTAAGCCAACTTGAATTTTGAATTCAAAGTGGTGGGACCCACAACTTACATCAAGTGTTTGACATGTGATGGAAGTGGTTGGCAAGCATTTAAAAGGCATATTTTTATGTCAACTCACAACACACACAACTTTAGAAAAAAAATTTGGAAACTTAAAAACACAATTCATTCTTTCTTCCTCTACTCCATTTTGCCGAACATATCTATTATTGTTCTTAAATTTTTGTTGCAAAAATTCATCAAAGCTAGCACTTAAGGAGTCAGATAAAGGTGATAGGGAAACTCACCCCAAGAGTTTGGAACTCAACACAAAGGCTTGGAGCATCTACAACAAAGAAAGTGAGTCTTTGAAGGTGATAGGGAAACTCACCCTTGAGTTTGGAATTCAACACCAAGCTTGGAGCTTCCACATCCAAGGAAATTTTTGAAATCTCCAATCCGATCAATGTGAGTATTTCCGCTACTTTCATTTGATTTATTCACACTTGAATCAATATTTAGGATCCTTGGACTAGTCTTAGAGACACTAACAATGGTATCAGAGCCAATCTAAACTTGATTTGAATTTTAGGGTTCTAAACTTTAATTTGGGTATTTTTGCTTGGAGCATGATTTTTCCAAATTGATTATTTGGTTGTGTTTGGATGATGATGAATTGGATTTGTGCATCATTGGATTTGAGAAAATTGGTTGGATCTAAATTTCCATAAAATCCTAAGCTTGGCCGAATGGAACCCTTAGTAATGTTCATGGTGATTTTTTGAATTTTGACAATTGGATATGCTAAAATCATGAAATGAATATTGATTGTTGATTTAATTAGATTGAAATCAAAATTGGATGTTATTTCATGTAATTGTCGTGGGATGTATCATGTTGAAATGTTGATTTCGCTTCAATTTTGTGTTGGACATGAATTTGAAATTGAACATGATTAATTATATTAATTGATGTTTTGGAAATATTAGATTAATTAATTAATTATGGTAATTGCACTTTAATTAGATTAATATGTAATTTGGAATAATGTATTAATTTAATTTGTTGTATTTGGGCTAATGGGCTTGGTTGGGCCAAGTTTGGTTTTGGACAATTGGGTTGGATCCAATTAGGCCTAAAATCATTTCCATAAAGTCCAAAATTTGACATTGGGCCTTTAATAATTTAATTGGGCCTAATGACCCGAAATTGATTTTGTGGCATAGGGTGATTCCTAAATTGGGCCTTGGCATCTTGGGTTGGATCCATAATGTCCAAAGCCCATGCCAAAAGAATTAATTGAAAGCCCATTGGACTTTAATTGAATAGTATTGGATGCTAATTGGGCCTTTGAGACCCATTTAGATTGGATTTGGAATCCAAGTCTTTAAGGCTTAAAAATAAGTGTAATTATTTAATTTGGAATTAAATATGAATTAGTATTGGATACAATTTAAATTGGATTTAAAATTGTTGTTCGATATAATTCAAGAATATGTACTTTGAGAATTTATTCATAAACGAGTTGGACTCGCGCAAATCAAATCGTTGTCTGAACATTGGATGATCATTAATCAAAGATTAATTAATTGGATTAGATTGATTGACAACATGCTTTGTGTGAAAACTTAGATGTATTTATATGAATAATGTATATCAGATGGATATTAGATGGGTGGGGACAATTTTGGAAATTGTTGTAAGTATGGTACTTATTTATTTAAATTGTGTGAAAACCTAGTTAAGTTTTATACAGCGTGTTGGCCAAAGTCAAGGTTGTGTGTTTTTTAACGAGATCCTAGCCCACTAGGAAACTGAGTTTCCCGAGTACTCAACAGAGGGTTAGAGGCTCGCCGAAAAATAGTGGGAGGCCAGTATTAAATTTGTAATTTAGTTTAATACTTACTAATACGCGCTCTTTTAATTATTTATCATCGTTATAAATATATTAGTTGGACTAATATTGTTTTATATTGCTTTCTTTGAACAGTTAGACTGTACAAGACACTACACCACTTGTAGCTGGTTATATAGTTGGACTATAGTAACCATTACATTTTGAATGTACCTGATATCGTTGATTGGATAGTTGGACTATTGCAATCGAGATGGATGGAAAGATTTGCGTTAGGGACATTATCATTGGCGACAATGTCTTTAACGGCTCCAATTTTCCAGATTGGGAGATGAATCTCATGATAGTTCTGGGAGCCGAGAAGTTACTCTATGTCATAGAGAAACCTCTCGGGCCTGAGCCCGGAGTTGAGCAAATAGTAGAGTAAGAGCTTTGGAAGACTCATCGTGATGATAACTTTAGTGCTCAATCCGTCATGCTTGCCGCAATGACTCATCAGTTTCGTCGTCAGAACAAAGGATTGGATCCTTATAGTATGATGTTGAAATTAAGGATCTTCACAGATCTAACCTTAGATATCAGAAGTACGAATTACAAAAGAAGCTTTT
The DNA here is from genome assembly GCA_019454045.1 of Zanthoxylum bungeanum. Lineage (NCBI taxonomy): Eukaryota > Viridiplantae > Streptophyta > Magnoliopsida > Sapindales > Rutaceae > Zanthoxylum > Zanthoxylum bungeanum. The sequence continues at coordinate 8,135 of SKCR01017766.1, forward strand.
TCACTCGCGTATGTCAGAGGGTACATCTGTCGAGCACTATGTGTCGCAGATGATTGCTGACATCGAACAGCTAGGTCAGCTGGGCATAACCTTCGAGGCCGAGACTTCCATAGATTTGATCTTACAATCTCTGCCCGACTGCTGGGGCGGGTTCGTCATGAACTATAACATGATAAACCAAGATAAAACTCCTGGAGAGTTAATGGCGATGATGAAAGAAGCAGAGTCAGAGCTTCTGAAGGGAAATAAGCGCGAGGAGCACCTTAATTCGACATACCAGAAGGCCAAGGCTTGACTGAAGGCTTCCGGGGGTGTGAAGAAAAGGAAGAAAGAGGGCAGGGCCAAATCATCAAAGTCTTCTGGGAATACTAAGGACATATCTCAAGACGTCTACCTACATTGTAGCAAATGGGGTCACTGGAAGCGAGACTTCCGTGAGTACAAGGCAGAGTTGAAGGAAGTGAAGAAGGGCAAGGCTCCGGCTTCAGATATGTTTGTTATAAACATGTCCACTACTGGTTTTAAAAATTGGATTTTTGATTCTGGATGTGGTACTCACATATATACTGATGTGCAGGATCTGCTGATTAGCAGGATACTGGCTTCAGGCGAGATTGACCTTTGAGTCAGAAATAGGACGAGAGTCACTGTTTTGGCAGTTGGCACCTATGTTTTGAACCTGCCTTTGGGGCATGTAATTACATTAGGTGACTGTTATTTTGTACCTAGTTTGACTAGGAACATCATCTCTGTATCTTGTTTAACCCGATGCGAGTATACCTTTGTATTCAGGAACACTGGGTGTTTTGTATATAAAGATGACATTTTGATATGTACAGCAGATGTTAATGATGGTCTTTATATTTTGAATATGAATGAATCTCAAACATATAATATGACAAACAAAAGGCTCAAATTGAGTAAAACATATGAAACTTATCTGAGGCATTGTCGTCTGGGACACATTGACAAGACTCATATATCCACACTTTCGAAGAGTGGATACTTGGATGGATTTGATCCTAATTCATATGACGTCTGTGAATCTAGTTTATTAGGCAAAATGCCTAAAACGCCTTTTAGCGGTAAAGGTGTACGTGTCACCGAGCTGTTAGCCCTCATTCATGGTGACGTATGTGGGCCCATGTCTTGCTAGGCTAGAGGTGGTTATGAATACTTCGTAACCTTTACGGATGTTGCATCGCGTTATGGTTATGTGTATCTTATGAAACACAAGTCGGAAACTTTTGATAAATTCAAAGAGTTTCAACATGAAGTAGAAAAACAGACTGGCAAAAGTATTAAAAACATTGCGGTTGGACCTTGGTGAAGAATACTTAAGCAATGAGTTTCAAGATTACTTAAAATAATATGGTATTCTTTCACAGTGGACTCCTCCCGAAACACCTCAATTAAACGATGTGTCCGAACGGAGAAACAGAACTTTGTTGGATATGGTAAGGTCAATAATGAGTCGTACTGAGCTACCAATTTCCTTTAGAGGATACTCATTGAACAGTGCAATACTTATTTTGAATAAGGTTACGTCAAATTCTATTCGACAGACTCCATATGAAATATGGACAGGAAAAAAACTGGGTTTCACATTCCTGAAGATTTGGGTATGCTGGGCATATATTAAATGTTTGGATGGTGCCAAACTAGAACCCAAATCGGATAAGTACCTATTTGTAATTGGTTATCCTAGGGAAACCAAAGGATATTATTTCCACAACCCATAAGAGAACAAAATAATTGTTGCTCTCCATGCGATTTTCCTTAGAGGAATTCCTAAATGCAGTGGTAAGTGGGAGGAAAGTAGAACTCGATGAAAATCGGAGTGATACTGTTCCTAGCACCGACTCCCTCATGGAACACGAACAGTTCATTAGGGATGAGACTGTACCACAATCTTCTAATACATAAGAACCGCTTAGGTCAGAGAGATTCAGAAAACAACCTGAGAGGTGTGGGTTTCTGATCTCACCTCATGTAGATATTAATCTTATTGAGGAAGACAAACCGGCTACGTATGAGGAAATGATACAAGGTATCAACTCCGCTTTATGGCAGGAAGCCATGAAGTCCAAAATGGATTCCATGTATACCAACCAAGTTTGGACACTGGTTGATGTACCAGAAGGCATTGTGCCTATTGGTAGCAAATGAGTCTTCATGGTGAAGACAGACATGGATGGCAACAAACAAACGTACAAAGCTAGGCTTGTAGCGAAAAAGGGTATCATCATCAACATGGAGTCGATTATGACGAAACCTTTTACCCGTTGCCAGGATTAAATCCATTAGGATAATGCTTGCTATTGTTGTAAATTTCGATTATGAAATATGGCAGATGGAAGTCAAAACCGCTTTCCTTAACGGAAACCTTTTGGAGGATGTTTACATACAACAGCCTGACGATTTTATCATGCCAAAACATGCAAACAAGGTTTACAAGTTAAATCGGTCCATTTATGGATTGAAGCAAACATTGCGTTCTTGGAACCAACGTTTTGATGAGATCATATTACAATATGGTTTCATTCAAAACGAAGATGATTATTGTGTATATAAGAAGGTTAGTGGAGCAGACTGACATTGATTGTCTTATATGTTGATGATGTATTGCTTCTTAGCAATGACATTCCCATACTAAAATCGGTGAAAGCTTGGCTTTCATTAAAATTCTCCATGAAAAACTTGGGAGAGGCAACCTTTATTCTAGGAATAAGGATCTACTGGGATAGATCTAAAATTTGTTGGCACTCTCCGAGAAGATTCAACATGGATCAGTCCAAGAGGGGCTGCTTCCAGTGAACATGGCGTCTCACTATCTAAGGACATGTGTCCTGAAACTAAAGATGAGAGAGATGCAATGAATCAGATCTCATTTGCTTCTGCAGTTGGATCGATCATGTATGCCATGACATGTATGCGACCTGGTGTCTCATATGCTTTGAGCATCTGCAGTCACTATCAGGCCGATCCAGGTGATGGTCACTGGATTGATGTTAAGAATATCCTTTAGTATCTTAGACGAACTAATGATGCTTTCTTAATTTATGGAGATGGAGAACTTGAGGTGACTGGGATCACCGATGCAAGTTTCCAAACCGATAAAGATGACTATAAGTCGCAATAAGGGTACATGTTTTGTTTGAACAACGAAACAGTGAGCTGGAAATCTACCAAGCAAGATATTGTTGCCGATTCAACAACAAAAGCGGAATACATTGATGCGGCTGAGGCAGCAAAAGAAGCATTTTGGATCTATAAAATTCGTAATTGGATTAGGAGTAATTCTGTTAGCAGCTGAGCTGGGCTACATCACAGGCTAAGGAATTACGGTCTCATCAATGATCCAAGTATGTACTTCGATGAAACCATGGTTTCATCTGATTCGTGAGATCGTACATCGTGGCGATGTAAAGATCAAAAAGATCCTTTCAGATGATAACCTTGCATATCCGCTGACGAAAGCTATATCTCAGCAAAAGTTTGAGTGACCCGTATATAGTTCAGGTGTTGGACACTTGAGTGATTGGTTATAGGCCAAGTGGGAGATTGTTGGACAATTATGACTCATATCATCACTATTTGTAAAAGACATGGTGTTTTTGTACAAATTAACTATGTGACAAAGGAAATTGCTCTTTTATCATTTTGTAATTGGATTACTTGGATATATAAATGATAAAAGTCCATAGGATTAATACCGGATTAATAAGATATGAGACAGTATTAATCCATGAAAGGTTTGATCATTAAATATCCCTAGTCGTAGCATTATCGAGACTGGACATCGATAATGTGGAATAGACTAGTATTACACTTGTGCGCGTTATGAAAGCTTAACGACATATTTCTCATATATTTTAGTATTGGATACTTATGCAAGTATGATAGGAGGTTCTGTTAGCCATTGGACCGGGAACAGTTTCGCTCTGGATAGACCCATCGGAGTCCCATTGGTAGTATGACTATGTGTCTATGGGAATCCGAATCAGGGTAGGTATATGTGGTCCTAACCTGAGACTTGCATCGCTAATACTTGCGAAAATCAGTATACTTTGGTTTTGATCGTCCTGAGCTTTAACAGGTTCTGTGTATGCCTCTTCTGGGTTTACTGAAAATCGTAGTATATTGGGTGTGCTGTCAAGATAGAAGTATCACTTCAGTCATATGGAGATGATGATCACGCAGGATACAGTATTAGTACTCTTAAATGTTGCATCTATCGGGATAGTATGACTAGGTCATGATTATCCGATTACAGAGACTAGTTGCTAGTGATCCGATATATGCTTCGTACGGGGTAGACACAATTATAGCCCTGGGCCTAGCATGTGACATCTGATACTGGATCATATTACGCAATACATTGTATACTACACCTGATACATATTATATATTCCTCGTTGAATATTTCCGGAGAATTAGGTAGGCACGGTGCTTTGCTAGAAGCCAACCATGTTTTGTAAATCGGTGAGAACGTAGTATCGAGTACACACGTGTTCGGATGGTCCGATGACCGTATTTACTGCCAACATATCCAGGGATCTCTTGGGTCGCTTCCCAAAGATTCACCGATGACATTTGACTCGAACAGAATTAATTTGGGATTAATTATGAAAGAGAAAATTAATCTGGGATTAAATACGGTAATAATTTATCTGGGATTAAATTCGTCTGGAAGAGAGAACATGATTAATTTGGAATTAATCGGTAAAATAAATTTAATAGTTAATTGGATTTTTTCATTTAATTTATTTATTTGGGCTAAAATAATATATTGGATATATTAATTGGAATTGGATTTCAATACGCAATTAAAATTGAATTTTAATTCAAGCGAAGGAATTATTTGGAATTAATTCTTAAGCGACTTTCGTAATAATTTTGCTAGGCATTATTATTTAATTAAATTGGATTTAATTACGTCGCAACGGAAAATTCGTTTAATCGGATTAAATGAACCCGGGCCCAAAGTGTATTGTGTAAGCCAACTTGAATTTTGAATTCAATGTGGTGGGACCTACAACTTACATCAAGTGTTTGACATGTGATGGAAGTGGTTGGCAAGCATTTAAAAAGCATCTTTTTATGCCAACTCACAACACACACAACTTTAGAAAAAAAATTTGGAAACTTAAAAACACTATTCATTCTCTCCAAAACCGTGAGCTTCATGCTTCCTATGGAAGAAATTTTGCTTCACAAATTGATCAAAGCTAGCACTTTGGGAGTCTTTGAAGGTGATATGGAAACTCACCATTGAGTTTTGGAATTCAACACCAAGCTTGGAGCTTCCACATCCAAGGAAATTTTTGAAATCTCCAATCCGATCAATGTGAGTATTTTCGCTACTTTCACTTGATTTATTCATACTTGAATCAATGTTTAGGATCCTTGGACTAGTCTTAGAGACACTAACATGAACTTCATCAAGTTCAAATTGTCTATGATCTTCTCATTCTGCCAAAAATTGTATATCTAGAAATTTTACGAAGCGAGCTGCGAATACGTTTCGACGCTCGAAATCATAGAACAGATATCTTTTCGTATTGGAAGAATACCCAACAAACATAAACTTTTTCCCTCGAGGTAAAAGCTTATCATGTTGCGCCTCTCTGACGTACGCAGGACAACCCCAAACCCTAATATAATTAAGGTTCGGTTTCCTACCAGTCCATATCTGATATGGGGTCATAGGAATAGCCTTGGAAGGAACTATGTTCAAAAGATGAACTACAGTAAGAAGCACATAGCCCCACAGGTAATATGGTATATATGTATAACTCAACATAGAATGAACCATATCCAAAAAAGTTAGAATTGTAGTAAGTCGGGTAAGGCTCAATAGTGAGATTCATAATCAAACAATTCCTAACCAACTGGGTAGGGCGTCGTACGCAAATATGACCTAACCTTATGTGTCACAGTTCAGTATCATTAACATCATATCTATTTCATTGATTAGTCCCTACATTTAAAATATCTCTAGATGGATGTATAATGTAATGACCATTCTCATTTGCACATTGAAGGATAGAAATATTATATTTATCATATAAATACAGAGAACGGTTCTTAATATTTACACAAAAACCTTTTGTATCTAATACAAAAAGTGAGATAATATTTGCCACACATTCTGGCGCAAAATAACAGTCATTTAATAAAATTCTCATATTGGACAAGGGAATCTCATATACCCCAACTGCAACTGCATCCAAAGAGTCTCCACTCCCGAAGCGCAACTGCAATAATCCGGATTTCAGCTTTCTACTTTCCTTCAGCCCCTACAACGAATTACAGATGTGAACAGGACAAGAAGAGTCTAAAATCCAACTTGAAGAAATAGCTTCACAAGCTAAAAAGATATCAATAACGGAAAAAATAAATATACCTAAAGCAAAGGCTGTGTCTCTCTTCAACTGTGTAAGATATTCAGGAAAATTACGTTTCCAGTGTCCAACCTTGCTACAGTGGTGGCATGTGTCTTCGGCAGTTCTCTTGGGTTTAAGTTTCGCAATCTTACCCTGAGGAGTAATATTTTTACCTTTCTTCTTCTTTCCTTTGCCCTTCTTTTGAAAAGCGACAGAGAGAGAAGTAGGTATAAGAAGGCAAGTCGGAAATCCCTTCTTAAGATCCTCCTCAGCAGTGAACAACATCCTATGCAACTCACTGTAAGAACAGTGATTTCCATGCATATTAAAATTCAGCACAAACTGGCGATATTTGCTCGGGAGTGAGCCTACTATCAAACTACGCACAAGAGTTTCATTGAGTGGAAAGTCATATCACCTCAATTGATCAATCAAATCAATCATACGAAGCACATGCGGACTGACTGGTTGACCCTCATCCAGTCTGGAGTGAAACAGATCAACCGCCAATCTATGAACAGTAATTTACTTTTGATTCATAAAGAGCTTCCTAAGTTGAGAGATTATGTTATATGAATCATGCATATCAATGTATTGCCTCTTTATCTTCAGATTCAATGATCCGAGGATGTATGATTTAACTTTTAGATCATCATCCTTCCATTTCTGGAAGGTTGCATGCTCCTCGGGTGTTGACTCGGGTGGTATAGCTAGAGGAACCGGTCCATCCAACACATACCACAATCTCTCGGATTCGAGGACAATACTCAAATCTATTTCCTAGTCAGTAAAATTTTCGGGCCCAATTAGCTTGTTTGTATCTAGCATACGAGCTCAAGGATTGGAAGACGAAGAGCCGGCCATTGCAAATCTATCATATAGATAGTGAATGAAAAATTAACAGATAATACAGTTTAAAACAATATCAAACATAACATCAAATAAATCATGGATTTTTAATTTAAATGATGCCCTCCCACTGAATCATGCAATACTGTAATCTCAAACAGAAAGCAATAATATAATCAAATTAAATTAAAACAGCAAGAAGTAGATCCTGTTGGTGTTTGCTAAGGTCCCAAGATCATTAAACAAGCATGAAACAAGTGCGAATACATCACGGAGTTGCGGAATACTCACATCGATCGGTTGAGCGACGCGCGAGGCAACAAAAAATTTTTTTTCTGCCTCTATGGACTGCTCGACAGTGAGCTTCTGGTTCCTCCAAGAATCGGCTTCTATCTTCAAGAATCCAAGCTCCAAGCTTCGTCAATCGATTCCCGGCTCATGGGTGGACTTCCCTATCACCTTCGCATGACTTCGTAGTGTGCTAGCACTCCCGATTTTGCCATAAAATCGTGACTTTTGCTTCCTATCTCACGGTTTTTCCCAGCAAACCAGTGAAGAAAATGGCGTGAGAGAGATGAAAGAAATGGCTCCATTTCGTAAGCAAAGAGATAGAGTGAGTTGTTCTACCAATTGTGTATCTAATACCATTATAATTAAAAGTCAAATACCAAAATCAATAAAGGTAAATAAAAAGCCTTTTAATTAATCCAACAACTCACATCAACCATCACACTTGAGTGTCAAACACTCAAAATCAATTTACATCAAGTCAATCAAGTTGTCAAGTCACATCACTCAAAGTGACAAGTGATTTGAAGCTTGATGTGACTAATGATTTGACGTTTGATTTGACTTGCATGCCGCATTTGAATTCGAAATGCGAATGCGCTCGCAAATAATCCCGGGCTCGGGTTCGCTAATTCCAAATTAACGAATTTTCCGTTGCGTCGTAATTAAATGATTACACCTAGTGAAATCACTATTCACATCGCCAACGAATTAATTCTTAATTAATTCGTTCGCCTGAATTAAAATCCGATTTTAATTCCCCGTCGAAATCCAATTTCGTTTAATATATCGAATATATTAAGTAATCGATTAATTCCAAATTAATCGTTATCTCTCTTTAAATTGATATTTTATCCCAGATAAAATATCTCCGTAATTAATCCCAGATTAATTTTCTCTCTCATCTAATTCATCCCAGATTAATTAAAAGTGCGAGTCATACGTCATCGGTGAATCTTCGGGAAGCGACCCATGAGATCCCCGGATATGTTGGAAGTAAATTCGGTCGTCGGACTATCCGAACACGTAAGTACCTAGTACTACGTTTGTACCGATTTACAAGACAAGGTTGGCTTCTAGCAAAGCGCCATGCCTACCCAATTCTCCAGAAATATCCTTACAGGAATAAATGATCTATATCAGGCGTAGTATAAGTAGTATTGTGTATGTCGATCCAGTATCGAATGATCACGTGCTAGGCCTGGGGCTGGAATAGTGTCTGCCCCGTACGAAGCACATGTCGGATGTCTGGTAACTAGTCTCTATAATCGGATAAACCTGACCTTGTCATTTTATCTCGATGACTGCAGTACTTAATAGTACTAGTACCGTATCCTACGTGACCATCATCTCCACTATGACTGGAGTGATACTTCCGTCTTGACATCACACCCAACACACTACGATTCTCGATATACCCAGAAGAGGCGTACATAAAAACCGGTTAAAGCCCTGGACGACCAAAACCAAAGTTTATTGATTGTCGCAAGTATTAGCGGTGCAAGTCTCAGGTTAAGACCAAATACACCTACCATGTTTTCGGACTTCCATAGACACATAGTCATACTACCAATGGAATTCCGAAGGGGTCTATCCAGAGCGAAGCTGTTTCCCGTACCATCGGTAAAACACAACCTCCTATTACACTTGCATGAGTATCCTATACCCAAATATATGAGAACTATGCCGCTGTGTCCTCACAACGCGCACAAGTGTAATACTAGTCTTTTACGTATTTATCGATGTCCAATCTCGATAATACTCTGACTAGGGATATTTAATGATTTATCCTTCGTGGACTGATACTATCTCATATCATTCTCAATCCAGGAACAAATCATAAGGACCTCCTATCATTTATATATCTTGGTGATATAATCACAAATGATAAGAGTGCAATCTCCTTTGTCACATAGTTAATTTGTACAACAACACCGTAATCTGTACAAATAGTGACGCTATGGGTCATAATTATCCAACAATCTCCCACTTGGCCTATAGCCAGTCACTCGAGTGTCTACCACCCGAACTACGTACGGTTGGCTCAAACTGCTGGGGAAAGGTTTTCGTCAGTGGATTTACATGATTATCGTCCGATGTGATTTATTCGATCATCACATCACCACGATGTATGATCCGAACGAATCAGATGAATATCGAAGTATATATCTGGATCGTTGATGAGACCATTAATTCTTTAGCCTGTGCTGACGCCTAGCTCAGCTACTAACAAAATTATATCTAATCTAATTAGATTTGTTATCGATCCAAATGGCTTCTATTTCCGCCTCAGCTGCAGCAATAACCCGCATTTGTTGTTTATTCGGTAACAGTATCTTGCTTGGAAGATTTCCAGCTCACTGTACCGTTATTCAAACTTTGTAGTACCGTTTGCGACTTATAGTTGTTTTATCGGTTTAGGAAACTTGCTATTGTGATCCCAGTCACTTCAAGTTCTCTTTCTCCATAGATTAAGACAGCATCATTAGTTCTCTAAGATACTAAGTATGTTCTTAACATCAATCCAGTGACTATCACTGGGTTGGCCTGATTGTGACTCCATATGCTCAAAGCGTATGAGACACCAGGTCGCGTACATTTTTCAATGTACGAGTTCTCGGAGAGTTTTATCGAAAGCCAAGCTTTCACCGATTATTTATGGGAATATCATTTCCAAGAAATGACATATTATCATTATTTTATAGGACAACCACTGTCAGTGCGCTCCCACTAACTTCTTTATATACACAAGAATCATTTTTCGTTTTGAATTAAATCATACTCCACTATGATTACATCAAAACGATAATTCCAAGAACTCAATGCTTGCTTCAATCCATATATGGATCGAGTAACCTGCAAACCTTGTTTGCTAGTTTTGATACGACAAAACTGACAAGATGTTGTAAACATCCTCCAAAAGGTTTCCTTTGAAGGAAATCGATTTTCCTGTTAAGCTGACATATTTCATAAATGAAACATGTAGCGTTAGCAAGCATTATCCAAATGGATTTATCAATGGCAACAAGTAAAAGGTTGAATCGAAATCAACATAATGTTGATAACGATACCTTTCCTCTAAAAGCCTAGCTTTATACATTGGTATGTTGCCATCCATGTATGTCTTCCTTGAAGACTTATATAGTACCAGTAGGCACAATGTCTTGCGGTACATCAACTAGTATCCAAACTAAGTTGATATACATGGAATCCATTTCGGACTCATGACACTTTGTCATGATAGGGAGTCGATACCTTGTATCATTTCCTCATACGTAGTCAGTTGGTATTCCTCAAAAGATTAACATCTTTATTAGGTGAGATCAGAAACCCATACCCCATGTTGTTTTCTGATTCTCTCCGACTTACGCGGTTCTTGTGTATTCGAAGATTACTGGTAATAGTTTCATCCTAGATGAACTATTAGTATTCCATTAAGGAATAGGTGCCATGAATAGTATTACTACGATTTTCATCGAGTTTTACTATCCTCTCACTTACCACTGCATATCGGTATTCCTCTTAGGAAAACCGCATGGCGAGCAACAATTAAATTATTCTCTAGTGAGTTGTATAAGTACTATACTTATGGTTTCCCTTGGATAACCTACAATTCGGCACTTATCCAATTTGGGTTTTAGTTTGGTATCATCCAAACATATGCCCAGCATTCCCAAATTTTCAGGAATGAGAAACCCGGTTTCTTTCTTGTTCATATCTAATATGAAATCTGTCAGACAGACTTTTATGAAACCTTATTCAAAATAAGTTCTGCACTGTAAATGCGTATCCGTTGAAGGAAATGGTAGCTCAGAGCGACTCATGATTAACCTTATCATGTCCAATAAAATTTGGTTACTCAGTTCGGACACACCGTCAAAATGACGTGTTCCGGGAGGAGTCCTCTTTGAAAGAATACTGCACTCTTTCAAGTATATTAGAAACTTATTGTTTAAGTATTTTCCATTACGGTCTTACCTTGACGGTTTAATACTTTAGCCGATCTGTTTGTCTATTTCGTGTCGAAACTTATAAAAGTTTCCGATTTGTGTTCTTCAAAAGAAACACATAACCATAACGCGATGCCACATCCATAAAGGTCACGAAATATTCATATCCACCTCTAGCCTAGCTAGACATGGGCCCACTTGCTTCACTATGAACTAGGGCTAGCATATCTGTGGTATTTGCACTTTTACCAAGTAAATAGTGTTTTAGGCACTTTGCCCAATAAACTAGATTCGTAGACTTTATTTGAATAGAATCAAATATGTCCAAGTACACACTCTTCAAAATTGCGGATATACGAGTCTTGTTTAATTGTGTCTCAGACAACCATGCCACAAAAGGTTTCTTCTGATCAAATCAGTTTGAGCTATTTGTTTGTCATTAATATGTTTGAGATTTTATTTATATTCAAAATATAAATTCTATTATTCACATCTAATGTGTTTATCTCAATATCATCTTTATAAAATAAAATACTTTAGTGTTCTAGAATATAAAGGTAAATCCGCAACGGATTATACACTGATATAGAGATAATGTTTCTAGTCAAACTAGTTACATTATAACAGTTTCCTAATTTAAGTACATACCCGAGGGTAGTTCCTAAACTTAGGTATCTACGGTTAAAACAGCGACTTTCGTCCCGTTTCCGTTTCGCAGATAAATCTCAATAGATGTCAGTATCCTGCTCATAGCAGATTCTGAACATCAATACATATTTATGTACCACACTAAGTATTTAAATCCAATTTTAATACTAATAGTGAACATAATTATGACAAACATATTTGAAGTCAGAGCCTTGCACTGTCTTTAATTCCTTCATGTCTGTCTTGTCCAAACGGCAGTCACGCTTCCGCGATCCTGTTTGCCACAATTTAGGCAGACATTTTGGATATGTCCTTTATCTTCCTAGAAGATTATAATGATTTTGCCTTTGCCCTTTTTCATATCCCAGAAGCCTTTGGCCAAGCCTTGGCCATCTAGAATATCGAAGTAAGGTGCGCCTTGCGCTACTTGCCTTATTGCAAACTTTTGACTTTATCTCCTGAGAATAGTCATTAACTCTCCAAGAGTTATTAATTGCAATTTAGTACTTCTAAAATCTAAGCATAGATTTATGAAGATCCTTCAATTTCATTATCATACTTTAAGGATCTAACCCTTAGTTCTGATTAAGAAATTAAGGAGTCTACTGCGACAAGCTTAATGGATTAAGCACTAAAGTTATCATTACATAAATCTTCCAAAGATTATGCTCGACTATTTGCTTAACTCGGGCTTAGGCCTAATATGTTATTTTATCAAATAAAGTAACTTATTAGTTTCCAGGACCATCCTGAAATAATATTCCCAATTTGAAAATTAAACCATTTAAATACATTTTCCCTAGGATTATGTTTTAAATGTCAATCTTTCATTTTTATCTTGATTTTAATAGTCCAACTATTTAATCAACGATTTAGGTACTATTTATTATAATGATTACTATAATCCAACTATTTAATCAACTATAATTTTAATTTGTTTGAATACAGTCCAACTGTTTTAAAACAACGTTTAAATATTAGTCCAACTAACATTTAATATATTTGATGAATGATATTTGTTTGAGCGCGTATTGCAAGTAATTAAACGAATATTGCAAATTCAATTCTTGCCTCCTACTATTTTTCGGCGAGCCTCTAACCCTCTGTCGAGTACTCGGGAAACTGTGTTTCCTAGCGGGCTAGGATCCCGTTAAATATCACACAATCTTGACTTTGGCCAACAAATTGTATGATAATTAACTAGGTAGATCTCTAAGATCAATTGGATCCAATCCAATTTCTAGATCCAGTAGGGGGACATCCAAGTCCGAAACATATCTTATATATGCCAATATATCCAATATATTACCTAACCTTTTTCCTCTGAATCAACTAAGCCTTGGCTTTGGCACAACAAACTTAGTGATCCCAGTTAAGCGTGACCCATTAACCATGGAAAGCTTCGTAATCAATGTCGATAGACAAGAAATGGTCTTGACTTTGGCCAACAAACCACAACTTGGACAAGACACTGATATGGAACAAAGCTCTCGTGATTCAAACACATCTTCGACGGACAAAGGCCTTGACTTTGGCCAACAAGCCAATGCCAGTCTTAGATCTTGAGTAAGAATCACTCAATGGAAGGAAAAACGCTTAATATTTGTGAGGGTTTTTCGAGTGCAAATTGGCAACCAATTTATTATCTTTGTTAAGGTCTCATCATCATACACCCTTAAATATGCATTCTAAACACATAATAAAGCGCGTATAAAAAATAATAATGATATGCGGATGGATACTTTACACATTGATCCTAGATCAAATCTCTCCATTTCTCTCTCCCGCTAGCACAAGTATTACTTCTTCCCGTTACACTACACTTCTAAAGAAACCTCATTTACATTGAGGGGAATAGGTGAGAAGAGAATACAAAGAATAAGGAGATGATAAGGCTGGACACGCAGGTCCAATTAATAAATAAAATTTATTACAATAATTTCTAAAATTGCCCCACCCATCTAATATCCATCCGATATACATTATTCATGCATCGCAACCATGTATTCACACAAGCATGTTATCAATCAATCTAATCAAATTAATTAATCTGATAATTAGTGACCATCCAATGTTCAAACAGCGATTTGATTTTGCGCGAGTCAAACTCGTTTTTGCGAATAAGTACACAAAGTACGAATTCTCGAATTAAATTAAACTACAAAATTAAATCCAATTCAATTTGTATTTAATATTAATTCACTATTTAATTCCAAATTAAATATTACACTTTATATAATAAACCTTTACGACTTAAATTCCAAATTTAATCGTTACGGGTCTCAAAGCCCGATTAACGTCCAACGTCAATTTAATTAAAGTCCAATGGGCTTTTAATTAATTTCTTTAAGGCATGAACTTTTGGTCAACTCGGGTCAAACCCAATAACCAAAGTCCAATCCGGGAGTTACCCCATAAGCCCATAAATCAATTTAGGCCCATTAGGCCCAATTAAACTTTAAAGGTCCATTAGTCGCATTTGGGCTTTATGGATGCAGTTTTGGGCCCAATTGGATCCAACCAATTTAGCATAAACCCATCTTAGAACAACCAAGCCCAATAAGCCCATTTACAACATTGAAAGCCCAAATCCAATTTTAAGCCCAAATAATTTAATTCAAAAAATTCCAAATTTCTCAATTAAATTACATAAAGTGTATAACACAATTAATTACCCAATTAACATTTCCAAAACACAAATTAGCCTAATTAATCATGCTCAATTACATCAATTAGTGTCCAACACATTTTGATCAAAAAATCAAACCCAATTACATGCTATATCATTCTCGGTAATTTGGGCAATTTGTGTCCGATTCGGTTTCAATCCAATTAAATCCACAATCGACATTAATCAACATTCCCGAATGATTTCCAACTCATCCAATGAATCAAAAAAGAAAAATCACCAAGAATTTAGGGCATAGTGACATTCGGCCAACACCAAAATTTGGGCAAATTTGTTCCAAATAATTTTTCTTCAAATTGATCCAATCAATCATCAATTAAAACACATTTAAACATATTCATTATCCAATTTCATAAATCATGCTCAAACACATTTTTACCCAAATTTTAAGCCCTAAAATTTTCATGCTCAACCTTGCTCTGATACCATTGTTGGTGTTTGCTAAGGTCCCAAGATCATTAAACAAGCATGAAACAAGTGCGAATACATCACGGAGTTGCGGAATACTCACATCGATCGGTTGAACGATGCGCGAGGCAACACAAAAATTCTTTTCTGCCTCTATGGACTGCTCGGCAATGAGCTTCTGGTTCCTCCAAGAATCGGCTTTTATCTTCAAGAATCCAAGCTCCAAGCTTCGTCAATCGATTCCCGGCTCATAGGTGGACTTCCCTATCACCTTCGCATGACTTCGTAGTGTGCTAGCACTCCCGATTTTGCCACAAAATCGTGACTTCTTGCTTCTCTAGCTCACGGTTTTGCCCAGCAAACCAGTGAAGAAAATGGCGTGAGAGAGATGAAAGAAATGGCTCCATTTCGTGAGCAAAGAGAGAGAGTGAGTTGTTCTACCAATTGTGTATCTAATACCATTATAATTAAAAGTCAAATACCAAAATCAAATAAAGGTAAATAGCCTTTTAATTAATCCAACAACTCACATCAACCATCACACTTGAGTGTCAAACACTCAAACATCAATTTACATCAAGTCAATCAAGTTGTCAAGTCACATCACTCAAAGTGACAAGTGATTTGACGCTTGATGTGACTAATGATTTGACGTTTGATTTGACTTGCATGCGGCATTCGAATTCGAAATGCGAATGCGCTCGCAAATAATTTCGGGCTCGGGTTCGCTAATTCCAAATTAACGAATTTTCCGTTGCGTCGTAATTAAATGATTACGCCTAGCGAAATCACTATTCACGTTGCCAACGAATTAATTCTAAATTAATTCGTTCGCCCGAATTAAAATCCGATTTTAATTCCGCGTCAAAATCCAATTCGTTTAATATATCGAATATATTAATTAATCGATTAATTCCAAATTAATCGTTATCTCTCTTTAAATTGATATTTTATCCCAGATAAAATATCTCCGTAATTAATCCCAGATTAATTTTCTCTCTCATCTAATTAATCCAGATTAATTAAAAGTGTGAGTCATACGTCATCGGTGAATCTTCGGGAAGCGACCCATGAGATCCCCGGATATGTTGGCAGTAAATTCGGTCGCCGGACTATCCGAACACGTAAGTACCTAGTACTACGTTTGTACCGATTTACAAGACAAGGTTGGCTTCTAGCAAAGCGCCATGCCTACCCAATTCTCCAGAAATATCCTTACAGGAATAAAGGATCTATATCAGGCGTAATATACGTAGTATTGTGTATGTCGATCCAGTATCAAATGATCACGTGCTAGGCCTGGGGCTGGAATTGTGTCTGCCCCGTACGAAGCACATGTCGGATGTCTGGTAACTAGTCTCTATAATCGGATAAACCTGACCTTGTCATTTTATCCCGATGACTGCAGTACTTAAGAGTACTAGTACCGTATCCTACGTGACCATCATCTCCACTATGACTGGAGTGATACTTCCGTCTTGACATCACACCCAACACACTACGATTCTTGATATACCCAGAAGAGGCGTACACAGAAACCGGTTAAAGCCCTAGACGACCAAAACCAAAGTATATTGATTGTCGCAAGTATTAGCGGTGCAAGTCTCAGGTTAAGAACAAATACACCTACCCTAGTTTCGGACTTCCATAGACACATAGTCATACT
This sequence comes from Zanthoxylum bungeanum, assembly GCA_019454045.1. Classification (NCBI taxonomy): domain Eukaryota; kingdom Viridiplantae; phylum Streptophyta; class Magnoliopsida; order Sapindales; family Rutaceae; genus Zanthoxylum; species Zanthoxylum bungeanum. The sequence goes on from SKCR01017766.1 coordinate 25,022, forward strand.
ACCAATGGAATTCCGAAGGGGTCTATCCAGAGCGAAGCTGTTTCCCGTACCATCGGTAAAACACAACCTCCTATTACACTTGCATGAGTATCCTATACCCAAATATATGAGAACTATGTCGTTGTGCCCTCACAACGCGCACAAGTGTAATACTAGTCTTTTACGTATTTATCGATGTCCAATCTCGATAATACTCTGACTAGGGATATTAATGATTTATCCTTCGTGGACTGATACTGTCTCATATCATTCTTTATCCAGGAACAAATCATAAGGACCTCCTATCATTTATATATCTTGGTGATCTAATCACAAATGATAAGAGTGCAATCTCCTTTGTCACATAGTTAATTTGTACAACAACACCGTGATATGTACAAATAGTGACGCTATGGGTCATAATTGTCCAACAGATCCCATAAATATATTTTCGGCTCACTGCTTTGGCACGTTCTCGCCTACGTATATTCATTAGGTAGACATTCTTAAAGTCTCACCACATTCAAAAACACCCAAGAATAATTCTAGGTCTCTATAAGGTGGCATATAAATTCTAGAATGGTAAATTTCATTTCCTAGATCAAATTGAAAACAAATAAAAATTATTAAGTTCAAAGAATCATCACACGTGCAATTAATTTTCCCAACAAGAATCCAACAAACAAAAACCCAAATTCAAGAGAGGGAAAAATAATATACATCATATTTATTATCAAAAATACAAAGGAAACAATTTACTAGCTAAATTATTAGTAAACTTACCTTAAACTTTAAAAATCTCTAAGCTTTTGGTTGATTTTTGATCTCATAATTTTTCCTCTTCTATCTTAGGTTTTTCTCTCTAATTTTGTTGTTGAAGAAATGGGAATAGTACCCATTTACTTTGTTGGCCGAAAATATAGTAAGTGGAGGGAGAGAGAAAATTAATTTTATTTAACAAAAATAATTTTTATAAAAAAAAACAAATATCTCAACCCAGTAATATTTCCACCAATATCACATGTCAACATTATAAAACATCCAACACATGTCTTATACATGTGAATAATACACTTATTAATGCTTAATACATTTATTTAATTAATTAATTAATTAACACTTTAACTAATTAATCCATTTAATCAAATGTATAATGTATTTCTACATTTAAAATAAATGTTAAAATACATTTACAATAAATGTTAAAATACATTCAAGGTTGACATATGTCCGATAAATTATTCGATAATTAATTAATACGTATCTAATCAAATTATGTATCTAATGCACATACATATTAATTTAGGAAATTACTGAATACCTCGCGTGTGTTATTTTTGTTTAACCATTAAACAATTTCCGAATAATCAATATTATTCATTTTAAGCCAGCCTAGTGCTCTACGAGTATTTTTGATTATGTGAGACTCTCTAAGTTCAGGTATATCTGTCACGGTATCAAATCTCGTGTCCATAATTTACACACTTATAAATTATGACGACCACAGATATTCTTGTTGAACCATACAAGTTGAGATCTTCGCATATGTATAATCCTTCTGTCATAGGTATCCGGATAAATACTAGAGACATGGATATAATCGTCAAATCCCATAAGGTATTATCCCGTCGACGTATACATTTGCTATTTCTCAATAACACTTAGAACTCATTTTCGAGTGTACCATGGTCATGGATTTGATAAATTGCAATCTCATGGAGTGGATACCTAAATCCTGTACGCAGGACTGACGGATCATCTCTGGGCACATGATCGGATATCATGAGCATCAGTCCACACCCAACGACCAGGCGGAGGTCTAACCTAAAAAGGTCATAAACGTGACTGTCATTAAAGTGTGGAAGATAACTCATATATCAATTGTGGTATCTCAAGTCAAAGGACCACTATGCTACTCAACTCGTGAAGATTCATATTGACGCAAACGTACCATCTATTAGGAATCTTATGTGAGTCATTCAGTGCTCATCTGCTATGAAGACCTACATGTCTATACGAGTCTCTCTATACTCGTGGCTCACTGAGATAAACCACCGGAATCTAATATTCTGATATACCACATGTAACTCTCCCGGGTTTACTTTCGGACCAAGAATGTAAACCTTGACCAGTAACGGTTTAAGAATGATACTGTTACCACATTTCTCAATGTCAATTGCGACGCTTTTGCAATTACGTTATAACTTAATCATTCCTAGGTCATGTACGTCTTTACCATTTCTAAGATAAAATATTGACGAAACTGTAAATTTTATTCACAACAAAATATTATTTATACACGTATTTACAAGGAAATACATTAGAAATCGACACGCTGAGTACCAACTCCAACACTTACCCCTCCATAGTAGAAAATATACTTAGAGAAATGCAATTTCCGTAAGTAGAATTGATAGGTTTCTTATCGAGCCTAGCTGGCTCTGTGCTTTCCAGGATACAAAACAATGGGGGCTCTCAAGAAGTTTGTTTGATCACTTCCCTATTTTACTGGAAGTATCCAAGGTCAATTGAGGACCTCGGCCTTATGGCTTTTTGAAATGCTGGCTTCAGCACCACAGCTTTCTTTCTCAGCTTAAATCTTGGTGGGAGCAGTTCGAACTGACTTCGGTCAAATGGCTAAGATTTCTGAGGGATAAGTTAAAAGCTTTGAACAGTGACACTCTTAGAAATGTTGAAGTTTGTATTGAAATAATTGAATCAGATATCAATGCCTTGAAGAATAGGGAGGAAGCAGATTACATTGGCTATTGATCAATCTTTGATGTTAAGCTCTCTAAAGTGTCAAGTATGGGTGAAAGAGAAACAGCAAGAATCTTTATGGTAACAAAAAAGCAGAGCTACCAAGTCAAGATTAGGCGGTAATAACACTAGGTTTTTTCACATTTTTGCTAACGAAAGAAATAAGAGGAACTATCTAGGTTTCATATTGAAGAATGGTGTTCATATAACGTAACCCTTGAGCAGTCAAAGAAAATGTGTTTTCACACTTTGCTTATCTCTACACTGCAGGCTCGCCTCATTTTCATTCTATCTAGAGTGAACTTCAAAATGTTGGATCAGTTAGAGGCCAATTCGCTTGAGATAACATTCACAAAAGACAAAATAAAATCGGTTATCTGAGATTTTGATAGTTTTAAAGCTTCAAGTTCTGACGGCCTCAATTTTAATTTTTTTTTCAAATAAATTGGGACAGTGTAGGGTAGGATATTTTGTCTATAATCCAAGGATTTTAACACTATGGCAGATCACTACCCGTGGGCATCAATAATTCCTTCATTGCACTTCATCGCTAAGATGGGTAATCTCACTCTTTAGTAACCTTTACAAGATCATCGCTAAGCTGTTTGCAAATAGAGTCAAGAGGATGTTAGCGAGTATAATTAGTCCTATTCAATCAACCTTCCTAAAAGGGAGACAAATTCTTGATAGCGAAGGTATTATGCTTAAGCTTGATTTCGAGAAAGCCTTCATCTATGTTTCGTAGGGTTTCATCGATATTTCTCTTAGAAAGATGGGGGGTTTGGTTATAGATAGAAAGGCTAGATCAGGGAATATTTATCTACTGCTAAGATTGCAGTGTTGGTTAATGGTTCTCCCACTTCCCAATTCTCTATGGGTAGGAGTCTCCGACAAGGCGATCCCCTTTCTCCTTACCTATTTTTGATAGCTGCTGAAAGCCTTAATATCTTCATTTCAAAGGCAAGGGAATCTAATCTATTATCAGGCATTGACGTAGGGAATATAGAGGTAATTCACCTCCAGTTTGCAGACGACACCCTGATTAAAAAAAGCCTTTGAAAGATATGGGCTGGGTGTTATTGACTTAAAAGTACTGAACATGGCTTTATTGCTTAATGGCTATGGAGGTTTGCTAGGAGGAAAACGTTCTTTGGAAGCATTATCATACAGAAATATGGAGAGAATTCTGATGACTGGTTTCCAAATGTGTCCCCTATAGAGCTTCTAATGTATGAGTCGACATCATGAGACTACAAGATTTTGTTTTTGTGCTTGGAATGTGGAATAATGCAGTTCAGTTCTCGACGGGAAATGGAACAAAAATCAGATTCTGGCTTCATCAATAGTGTTCCAATTTTCCACTCAAGACTCTCTTCTCCAATCTCTTTGCATTGGACCTAATAAAGAGATTTCAATAGTCGATTATGTGCAAAATGTTGGCTTCCCATCTATTGTAGATGAAATCTGAGAATTTTTTAGCAGTCTGATCGAAGCTTTATTCGTCTACTAATTCGCGCTCACCCCATTATTAGAAACATGACTGATACCATTTCAACCCTTTAGGTATGTTCTCAGAAATTGGTTTTGTTCAAAATTTGATAATTATTAGAAGCTCGTCTCTGCCTTGGAAATTTGGTTTTATTTGGAAATGTTGCACAAAAAGATTCAAATATTTTGTTTGCTACTTTTCCGAGATAGACCGAAGACAATAGAGTTTTTACACAGTAGAGGAATCGTTGATAACAAAAATCTGCTTTGTGTAGAGGAATTCTGAATTCATGGACTTGTCATGGAAACCTTTCATCCAAAACTTATTAATTACCCATGTGTTTAGCTTATACTCGTTCCTTATCATGCTTAACCACTTCAATCTCTATACAAATAAATCGCATATATAAACAATAGCAACTTATTCATATATCGTATTCATACATAAGCTAATATCAAATCCGAGATCATGGTTTGCCTCATTTGCCGATTCCATATAACAAACCTATACATATCTTACATCGAATGCATATACAAATATATGTTCATATACTTATACATTTACTTATTCATTTACTTACAAGTAATCATATCATTACAGGTTCATACCCTTACATACATCTATACATACACATAGACATTATGCTCATCAAACATTTCACTTCATATCAAAGCATTAACAGAAATTCATACACGTGGCGGTCGATAAACTTAACTATACGTAATCTCGTACCTCGTACTCAAAATCGCCTCTTAACTGTTCTCTTTTATCCTAACATGTTAACCATCTCTATCTATGTATATATAAATATATATTTAAAATATGAATTTCCAATTCAAATTCTCGTCGCATGAGTTACTTACATGTCTTCGCGAGTACTCCAGGTACTAGTCAAGTTTGCCAAAATAAATGGCGAAACATCGTTAGAATTGCAACTTATGAAATTCTCGACTTAGCTTTGATAAAATTTCGGATCTTTCCTGAACAATCGAATCAAGTCTGATTTCAAGATTTTCAATTTTAATAACCTTAAAACACCATTGCAAATTATTCCAAGCCACTAGTTTACCTAATTTCTCGATTTACGTGTTTTTGGAAAATCTTTTATTTTTTTTGGAAAAGGTTACAATATATTCCAAATAAGGTTTGTACAAAAAGTATAAGGGCATCCCCCAGGAGGAGCTATCAAAGCTCAGAGGAGCCCAAAACCACAAAACGTTTGGTAAAGGAACCAAATAGTCACATGACTTATTACATCAGTAACAAATCAAGAAGAAATGATAAAATCGCCACCCCGAAAGGTGTCCCACGCCCTATTCACGTAAATAAAAATGTGTGGAGAGAGAATTTTTTGAATTTTCTTTAATCAAATATTTTACTTCTAAAAGGTTAAAATTCTTTAACTCCCAAAAATTCCATATAAACCCTAAAACGAGTCTCTTTTCTTAAGCTAGAACCAAATGAAAGACAATTACATAAAATTGGATTTGAAAAATCCAAAATCCTTAACTCTCTGCTTTGTGTGGATACCGTTGGAGATCAAACGTGTGGGTGGCTCTGAAGAATTCACGAGAAACAATTCGATGATTACTTAAAGGTTTAAAGTATGTTTTTATTTATGTTTCATAAATAAATATTATCATGAAGCATGAAAAATTAATTATGATCTTGGATTGAAAATTTATGTTTAAAATTGAAATTTTTTAATTTTTTGCCGCATATCGTATGCTGGATTTCCAACCGTGGTGTAATGGACATATAAAATCAAGCCCACGCAGCCCAACAGCAGAGCCCATCGAGAAATATAAGCAGGTCTATTCCAGCCCACAAGCACTGGCCCACCGCATGCGCAAAGCTCCTGACCACTCACGCATGAAAATGCATGAGAGGCTATAGCAGACTAGCCACAAGCACAAACTGCCCTAGCAAAAATGAAAAGAGGTATCCGCGAATCCAGCCATAGACAATTCATACTCCAAGCAAGCCCAATCGGTCCACTCCAAGCCCAAGAACAGCCTAGGAGAGCAACTTCGGCCCAATCCAAGCCACGATCGGCCCAACCCATGCAACTAATCAGCCCACTAAATGAAACCAAAAAACGATCACCAAAGCCGGCCCAAATCTAGGAACACCAGCAGGAATGATTACAAGGTCCATGCCCGTAAGGGCATCCTCCAACTGCTGTTGGCCCAGATTCAAACCAGGCCCAAATCTTCCCACTATGTACCCGCGTCCTACAAACCTCAAAAGTCAAAACAGGCCATGAGTCCATTTTGCCTGGCCCATAAGCAAATACCAGCCCATGAAGAACAAAGGCCAGCCGATACTACCTCACACAGTCAACCATTAGCCCAACAAACTAATACAGCCCAGCAAGAATTTACCAAAGTAAATCGAGAGTCCCAACTCTGAGGCTCCTCGATTCCCACATCGGCTATTGTGAAGCCAGAAACAAAATAGCAAACAAATGCCTTCGAAGACATAAGCTCCAGACTCATCAAAACCATGGACTGTCCAATACTCCAGGACATTGAAGCCTCCAAAGCCAAAGCATAGCCTCTTCCAATTCTCCTAACTAGAGATGCAACAGCCACAAAACCAATCAAGACCCATAGTCCCACATCGGGCAGAAAACAATGCCTGAGCCATGCAATGCTCGAGCAACGGAACCATAGTGCCTTTGGCTGTTCCTCATGGCTTCAAGCCACTGGAACCAGCGCTCTGAAGCAAACAAACAAGCAAACCCAAGAGTTGCCGTGTCCGAGAGTTGTTATTGGAGTCCCACATCGGCTAGGGAACAACCGAATAAGAAATGAACCAAAACAAAGCAAAAACCTGCCTCCTAGAGACTTTCTCAGGGAATTTTCAGAGAAACCTGCAAACCAGCCATGCCAAATCCCAGCGATGAATAGTCGAGGTCTCTCAGTTAAACCCTCCCAATCACCACTTATTTCCTATCCCTTTTGAACCAATTCACCACTTTCCTCGAACAAATTAACTCAATAAGCATCAGTAGAGATTCGCAAACAGGTGTGGTCTACTTCTTCTATAATCTAGCCTCTGATTTCTTCACATAACTCTAGCCCCCTATAGCCACAGTTACATGCTTCTGTTCTAAGGCATGTCATAGTGAAGTTGCTACAATCACCAATTAGCATATCCCAAACATTAGGCAAGCGAGATAAGCTGGCCGAGGATAGTGGTTCATGCGCAAATCAGGATGTGTCATCACTCCCATCATCATGCCAATAAGGCACCCAAGCTGAGTATTGTCACCCAATCAAGAGTATTTCCCAACCACAACAGGGAAATACTGAACTGAAACAGGAAAGCCAGCCAAATGCCCTAAGAGACCCTGAAGTTGAACTAACAGAGCCAACAGCTTCTCACAGTAGCAGGACCAGATGAGCCAATAATCCGTGAAACTGCCAAGTGTATGTTCATCACCTTTCAACAAACACTTGGCAGGCAATCCTCGATTCAACCAACGAATCAAAGAAAAATGAAAGATCTCAGAGTGAGGTGCTACTGAAGCCAATCAACAAACCAAGCAAGAAAAGCTAGGGTCGAGAAACTTCAGCCACTTCAATCCTCGATTCAAGAAGATTCAAGAAGAATTAATTTCCATGGAGTTGTGGAAAAAAACCAGTAGCCCCTTACCATTTTTACTTCCAGCAGTCACACTAACTGAAGGAAGACAACATGCCACTGCATTTGCTTTTAATAAGCCCACTTTCAACAAGCTCAATAGGCCCATCAGAATGGTTTGATGGCCATTCACAACAACTCCTCCTTACCATTTCCAGACTTACCACGTGAATGTTGCACGTGAAAACAGAATTGTACCAGTGAGCATGCCCAGCAGAAGATCAAACAAAGATTTTCCCAAGAATTGGATGAAGATGGGATGAACTGGATGAAGGTCAACGCAGTCAACCCAAAATCAATTCCCAAAATTGAAGGCAATTTGCGGTCAAATTAGGAAAATAATTTGCTCATGCACATAACGATCCAGCAGATCATAGATTAACACACAAAAATTCCAGATAGAGTTCCAATCAGCAAAAACCCAATGATTTGCGATCAAACTCTCTTCGTCAAAAGAAAAAAAATCCACAACCTAAATCGCAGATTCCTAGAAGCGTGAGTAGCAATCAGCTTGAGCTTACACGATCAAGGCTAATCGTCGATAATTGATCCAAAATCAATGAAGAAGTTGATTTAAGATCCAAAACGTTCAAGCACGTGGAGGGGAGTTCATAGGGCCATAGTCGTGAATGACGACCCAATTTTCATGAATCTCCAAAAATTCTCAAAGATCACATGCTAGTCGCAAGATCTAGTAGTAATGTGTTCGGCAATCCGAGTTTTGCACAACAATTGGCTTCAAAAGTGAATAACACCCGGAAGGAAGTTGAGAGAATTTTGAAGGGAAAGAAAATTTATCTAAACATGTTAATATCATATATTATATATATATATATATATATATATTATATATATATAATAATATATATATATATATATATATATGAAACTCATAATTATCGTTAAAATCAAAATAAATCATTATACGCAAAAACTCACTTTGACCAGAAACATGTATATTTTATCGGATCGATAAAACTCGTTCCGTTTTCACTCAGATTCTACCAAATACACATATTCAATATATTAATACTCAAATAATTCAATTTATATCCTTATACTACTCTACAAAGCTACTGGATACATCCGCATATTTAGCGGAAAACTTGAAATTAGCAGATTTTTATCAGGATGCCTTACCGAGATTTTGAGGCTATATACGGACTCTAAACCATCCCACGAATACGCTGGAATCGAAGAAATTCTGATCAGAGATACTGTTCACCATGGGTCACTATTCATCCAAATATTCTTTTCTTGATTTGCACGAAACTAAGCGCCTTCTTGCAAAACCGACACCGCAACCTTGTAGTACTTTCCGAGAGTTTCGATTTGGCAGGTGGCTCAGTCGTGAAACGAAGTGATCGGTCGGGATCAGAAAACCCATCGCCGGTGGCGATCTGGGGCCGCCGCCAGCCACCTTCAGATGAGGGGTGACTAGGCGCACCCCCGGGCAGTCGGCCGGCCTCACACAGTAAGGAGTTGTTTTGGGAAAGGGGGGGTTGGGTGAGAGGTGAGAGAGAGTTTTGATTTTATTGTAATTATGAAAACTTGAAGGTATTTATAGAAAAATTTCTAAAATTTACATTCAGACCCCAAAAATTATAATTAGGCCCCTATCATGGGGTTTTCTCAGAAATTCATATTTTTGAAGACTTTTTGATATAAATTTGGAAAATTATTAAACATGAAAGTTGTTCGTCTCGAAAATACGAGTCTGATAGTTTAAGAAGCAACTCAATCAAAATTTGTTTGCTATTTTTATAGTTGAGACAAGAAGATTTTATACGTATAACGATATAATCAGAAATCGTGTAACCGGTTCTCGAAACCACATGTTTTTCAATGCAACAAAACTTCACTTAAAAATATTCCGATCTATATGCTTTGTTCTTGAATGAAAGGCTGAACTCTTTGCAATATACAAAGCACTCTGACTGTCACAAAATAATGGAATCTTCTATTGTTTGTGTCTGAGCTCCTCCAATAACCTTTAAAACCAAATAGCTTCCTTGCAAGCTTGTGTAACTGCCATGTATTCAGCTTATGTTATAGACAAATCCATAACACTCTGTAACATGGATGCCCAGTTCACAGCTCCTCCTGAAAGTACAAACACATAACCCGTGGTGTAGACGAGGTACAAAAGTGGACGACGCTGTCCGGGCTCGTGGGCCGGTCGGGAGTACAGAGTATCCCGCGGGGGACTAAATCGGAGAAATAAAATGGAGTCGCCACCCAGTATGAACTGGGAAATGATTTAAGGCCGCACTCACCCCTCGCAAGAGAAGACCTCAAACCGTTGGGTTCGGAATGGTCCATTACTTATGCCAATTGTAATGAAAAGATTTATGCAATAGTATAACCAAGTCTTAAGTAACACATGCAAGATGATGTAATCAACACACAAGTTTGCACACCCATAACCATAAGTAAACAAAATGAAGGCAAAATGCATAATTCATAAACGTATTAAACAATGAAGAGCAATAATGTAATTAATAACAACTATAAAAGCATTAATAAAAATGGATAATTAGGTACATAATGCAGAAGAAATGGCCAAAGAAGTAAACATGCATGAAATGTGATGAAAATAAATATGTTTACTGTATGTGCGTTCGTCCAGCGTTCGAAAAACACGTGCGAACGGTAACAGAATACATGTGTTTCTGTACGTTTTTGGAAACACGTTCGAACAAAAGTGAGACATAATGTGCACGTTCGTATAGCATCCAGAAACACGTTTGAACGGGATAAGACCTGATGCATGATAAAACAGAATACATGCGCGTTCGAGTAATGTTCGGAAACGCGTTCGAACGGAAATGAGACAGAATGTTCGTGTTTGTATAGCGTTCGGAAATGTGTTCGAACGAGATAAGACCCGATGCATGATAAAACAGAATACATGCGTGTTCGAGTAACGTTCGGAAACGTGTTCGAACGGAAATGAGACATAATATTCGTGTTCGTATAGCGTTCAGAAACGCGTTCGAACGGAAATGAGACAAAATGTTCGCGTTCTTATAGCGTTCGGAAACGCATTCGAACGGGATAAGACCTGATGCATGATAAAACATAATACATGCGCGTTCGAGTAGCGTTTTGAAACGCGTTCGAACGGACTGGGGCAAAATGTATACGTTCGTGTAGCGTTCGGAAACGCGTTCGAACGAGATTACCAAATTGGTATCTAAAAAGACACAAACACATTCGTGAATGCTTCTCGAGCGGTACGTGGAGTTGTATCCCAAGTACAGACCGCACTACCGTCTATTCGGATTCGGCTACGGAATTTATGTATGGGTTTCCATCCGATATACCGCAGAAGGTAACACTCAAGCACTAACGCAACATGAATGTAAAGTGAAGAATGAAAACATAACAACCATAAAGGGGTAAATGACAAGATCGATAGAAGAAGGGCGCGTCAAAACTATGGTTTGGGCGTTTCCCTCAAATAGAGGACCTTTAATCCAATATGATTAGCCCATGCGCACTAGATTATCAATGCATGAATAAACAAATAAATAATATGGGACCTCGTATGTCCCATTGAACATATTTCACATTCAATCGAGTGTACTTCGTCCGACGCAGAAAAACATGTGGTAAAGGTAGCCTTTTGGCTTTTCCCTCGAATAGATGACCTTTAATCCAACCTAGTTAGCCCATGCGCATTAGATTAACAATACATAAATAAAGAAACGACATATAGAAAATAAATAGCGGAACAATGAACACAAAAATTCCTAAGACATGATAAAGGAACCTGTCCAGAATGCCCGCGTTCGTGTAGCGTTCGGAAATGCGTTTGAACGGGGGTGAGGCCGAATACATGCGTTCGAGTAGCGTTCGGGAACACATTTAAACGAGATGATGAAAGTGGCATTTGTAATGCAATAAACACATGCGAGAATGTTTCCCCAAGCGGCGTGGAGTTGTATCTCAAGTACAGACCGCACTACCGTCCATTCGGATTCGGCTACAGAATTTATGTCTGGGTTTCCATCCGATATACCATGAGAGGCAACACTCAAGCGTTAACACAATGCAATCATGAAAATAGACGTGAAGTATGATAATGCATATAACAACAAATAAACGAAGAGACAAACATACGAAATGATAAAATGCTAATAATATGAAATAAATGTTCGATAAATAAATAACGGAACGTTAAAGAAAGATGTGACCAAGAGTTTGGTCGTCTTTGATATAGGACCTCGCACACCCGGTTGGACATATTTCATGTCCAACCGAGCGTGCCGCATCCAAACTACAAAATAAAAAGTAATAAAGGGTGCCCTCATGTATTACCTTTTAAGTTGCTCCTCGAAAGTGCGTTATGTCGTCGCCGGAGGGGCTCCGTAACTTTTCTGGTGTTCTGGTCCAATATTTTCCTTCGCTGTTTTGCTATTTTGGCTGCTATTTTCTCAGTCTTTCCTCACTGTTTTTAGCTGTTTCTTTGCTGCTATTTGGTGAGTGAATTTCGGTGATATATGGGACTGGTTTTTGGGTGATTTTGGCTCACGGTTTTGGTGATTTTAGGCTGCTGTTTTAGGGTTATTTTTGGACTGGTATTGGGTGTAGGGCTGCAGTTTAGGGGGCTGTATTCGATGGTGTGAGGCTGCGGTTTAGGGGCTATTTTCGGTGGTGTAGGGCTGCAGTTTAGGGGATGTTTTCGGTGGTGTGGGGCTACTATTTTAGGGGGTGTTTCGGTGGTTGATGGATTAATGGTTGTTGTTCCTGTGACGTATGTTTTTTTGGCTTATTGTTTACTGAGAGAGAGAGTGTGTGTGGTGTGTGTTCTAGGGTATTTTTTTGTGAGGAGCTAAGGAGGATTATGGTTGGTTTAGGTCCCTTTTTATAATGGTGAGCTAGGGTTTCTAGGTAAGGAATGAAATCATGCAAATATGAGATGTGTTTAATTAAATTATTTAGGGAAATAAATTTGTGTAATTATGGTGGGGGATATCTTTAATTTGGAAGGTGATTGGATTTGATTGGATTTAAATCTTTGGTAATTAGGAAGGTGATTTATTTAATTTAGGAATATGATTTGATTTGATTTAGACATGTGTTTAATGTGTTTTGAATATTTTGGATGGGATTTGGTGGGCCTTGGGCGTGTGGGTAGGTTCTTTGGTGGGTTTTGGGCGTGTGACTTGGTGTGGGCTGTGAGGGTTTTGGGTCGAGGCCAATAGTTAAAACATGGATTAATTGAGCGAACCCGATGCTAAACAAACGATTTGAATATGAGGATGTACTTATTTTTGAATTTTCCCTTCCGACGTCTGTTTCCCGCAACTTCCGTAACTTATAGGGTAGTGCCTCCAAACGAGGCTCATCATCGGGCTTTCATGCAAAAATACAAGTGTCTACAGTCGCCCCCACTTTGATGGGATTGTGCAGTGTGTGACAGTGACAATCCTATCAAAGTCATGCATGTATTTTTACTTACTTGGCTCGCCAGCTGTTGCCTGACTTACCTGTTGTTCTGAGATGCTTCAAACTGTGTTGATGTGGTGGTGAGGTGCTTCGACCCCTAGTCCATTCCCGAACCATTCTCCATTCCCGAAGTGCCATTCTCGGCTTGTTCATCCTCATTCCTGAGGTGTCGCTGATATTATGGTTCATTTTCGAACCGTGCTCCATTCCCGGAGTGCCCTTCCATTCCCGGCTTACTAATCCTCATTCCTGAGGTGTAACTGATGTGATGGTTCATTCCTGAACCGTGTTCCATTCCCAGAATGTCATTCCCAGCTTGCTAATCCTCATTCCCGAGGTGTCGCTGATGTGATGGTTCATTCCCGAACCGTGCTCCATTCCCGGAGCGCCATTCCTGGCTTGCTAATCCTCATTCCCGAGGTATTACTGATGTAATGGTTCATTCCCGAACCGTTACTGCATGAGAAAGGGTAGATTGGTTGCCCCCAAGCTTGGTTTATCTTTTTATTCTTCGTTGCTTGCACTCGGCCGAAGTAGATCATTTGATGCGGTGTTCCGTACTGTTATACCATATTACTCTTTTTTATGAGATAGTCCCAATAGTTGTACATATTATTGCCCTCAAAGGATGCTCAGTGTCGAAACCAGAGAGCCTTCAAAGTACTCGATGCAACTCAAATCCAACCGTTTGGATAAATGATCTGAACCAGACTCAAAGTGTGTGTGTGCCAAGGTTCTTTTACAACTTGATCCTTAAGTAAGCCAACTCGATAATTTTGTTTCAAAGAATGGGATCAATGGGTCAAACCAACCTAGATGTCTTGATCATGCTCTGCAATTACTTCTTCGTACTCAATGTGATATGGTTTTCTTTTTCTTTTCTTTCGTCTCTCTATTTTTTTCAACACACCTACCCTTTAAGGTAGCATTTCTCCTCATGGTGGTTCTAATACTCGCCCATGGGTAGCTTCACGCTTATCGGTTATAGGTGGTTTATATTTTCTGCTTTAGAGACTTTTCTTTTGTACTTAACCATACCACATATCGTAACACAAGTAAGTCAGGATGGACATCTAAGCGAACGGTCATTCATCGATGCGAAATCTCTTCAACTAGTCACATTGTCGGTTATTCAGGCTTTCACTGCTAAGATCCTATAATTAAGTGCTCGCGAGTCTAGCTGAGATCAACTACTCAAAATATCGGATGAGAGTACCTCTCGCACTTATCGTTTCTAAGGTTTCGCCCTAAAGCAAACAATTTCATCATCGAACTTATGCCTAACCATTAAGGACTTCTCTCTCCTTTTTTTTTCAACTCCACTGGAATTCTTCCTTTCAACTGCCGATAGTGTGGGCCTCGACCCTGAGATTCATTCCCGAAAACTACCGGTAATGTGGGCCTCGACCCTGGGATTCATTCCCGAAAACTGCTGGTAATGTGGGCCTCAACCCTGGGATTCATTCCCGAAAATTACTGGTAATATGGGCCTCAACCCTAGGATTCATTCCCGAAAATGATGATAGTGCATTGCTGCTCCCGGCTTTCTTGTATTTACCGTTTTTTCCTTCTTTTCTTCGAAACCTGCGAACACAAACAAAACAAAACAAAACAAGAAAATGCAAGTACGTTTCGTGTATGCATGCATGCATGCATGTGTTTTTCTGCTCCGCTGGTAGGTTAGGTTTTACCTACGTTCTCCCGGTGATTGCTCGGTCTCCTCTTCCTCAGGCAAAATATTACTTCAACCTATCCACGTTGATTGGCTCGATGAACTCATTTCCGTCTAAATCTGACATTCTCACTGCCCTGTTTCCCATCACTTTCTTGACTATGTAGGGTCATTTCCAGTTGGGTTCGAACTTTCCTCTCGGGTCCATCGACGACGGCTTTGACTGTTTTGAGTACTAGATCACCTTCTCTAATCTTGGATGGCATACCTTTGTTGAATGCTCAGGCCAATCTCTTCTGATACAACTGCATATGGTGCAAGGACTTAATTCTCTTCTCATCTAACAATGTTAACTGTTCGAATCTCTGCGAGGCCCATTCTTGTTCAGGGAACTCTGCCTCTGCTAGTAACCGCATTGACTGTATCTCAACTTCTAATGGTAATACTGCTTCCATTCCGTAGACCAAAGAATATTGTGTGGCTCCCGTTGCCGTTCTCACAGAAGTTCTGTACCCCCACAAGGCGTACGAAAGTTTATCCGCCCAATCTTTGTAGCTCTCCGTCATTTTGGCTAGTATTTTCTTTATCGTCTTATTGGCTGCCTCGACTGCCCTATTTCTTGTGGCATGTAAGGTGACGACTTGTGATGTCCTATCCGTACTTCTGTACATTCTCGCTGGCAGTCTTCTCGGTTTCTAGTATGAAACTTCCGTTTGTCTCTGCTGATGTTGTTCGTGTGCTGATAGCTTCGCATGGGCATTTCAATGATCGCATTTCATGTTCGGGCTTCAGCGTTTGCGGCTTCATCCCTTTCGCCATTTCGACGTGCAGTGACTATGTTACGTGTGCCATTTGACTCGTTGTGACATCCACAGAAAGTTTCTCTCCGCATCTCTTTGATTTGGCTCTATTCTGCTTCGCGTTGTTGGCTTCTGAGCGCTATTTCTGTGTGTCGCCTGTATGACAGCTTCATGCATGCCAGTTCGCGTTCATGTGTGCTACGTTGGTTTCTCTTGAAACTTAACTCCGTTGTCCGTTACTCGTGATGTGGAATTTCGTATCGGCATATGATGTTTCTGGGCTAGACATCGCCATGCTTTGCTTGTAACGTTACGAAGACTCGTTTCCACTTGCGAAAAGTAGTCTACCGCCACTACTATGAAACGATTCCATTTGACTTCGTGTGGTCGAATTTCTCTGAATCATGTCTTTCCCCATGCTGAAAAAGGCCACGGCTCCGATAGCCGTAGCAACGACTCCGTGTGCGGTAGAGGGTTAAGTTACCGGTGTGCTTGACAATCGTGACAATGCTTCAGCACTTCGGCAGTCAGCTTCCATGGTCGACCAGTAGAAACCTTCTCTTACTAGCTTGCGAGATAAGTTCAATCCGTTCATGTGTGGTCACAAACCCCGGCGTTACTTCTTGCCATCGCTTTCTTCTGAGCCTCTTCCTCTCGTAAACACTCTTCACTGGATGTCATTAGCATTGTCTCTGGTATATTCTCCCTTCAAAACTCACGTATTGGGAAGCAACTTCTGAAGGCGATCATGTCATTCCTACCAGCTTCTCTGGGAATTCCCGCGTTCTATGTATTGTTGAATATCATAGTACCAAGATTTCATCGTCGCTTCTACTTCTAAGACTCTTTCTAGCTCGTAACTTGGGCCTGCTTGCTTCATCAACACTAGAGGTCTCATCACTAACTGCTCTGGATTTTCTCTCTCCCAAAGTTGCGCTGTTGGACAATTATGACCCATAGCATCACTATTTGTACAGAACATGGTGTTGTTGTTTGTGACAAAGGAAATTGCTCTTTTATCATTTGTAATTGGATTACCAAGATATATAAATGATAAAAGTCCATATGATTAGTTCCGATTAATAAGATATGAGACAATATTAATCCACTAAGGTTTAATCATTAAATATCCCTAGTCGTAGTATTATCGAGACTGGACATCGATAATGCGAATAGACTAGTATTGCACTTGTGCGCGTTGTGGGAGCATAACAGCATAGTTCTCATATATTTAAGTATTGGATACTTATGCAAGTGTGATAGGAGGTTGTGTTTACCGATGGTACGGAACAGCTTCGCTCTGGATAGACCCCTCGGAATCCCATTGGTAGTATGACTATGTGTCTATGGGAGTCCGAATCAGGGTAGGTGTATTTGGTCTTAACCTGAGACTTGCATCGCTAATACTTGCGACAATCAATATACTTTGGTTTTGGTCGTCCAGGGCTTTACAGGTTCTGTGTACGCCTCTTCTGGGTATACTGAGAATCGTAGTGTATTGGGTGTGATGTCAAGATGGAAGTATCACTTCAGTCATATGGAGATGATGATCACGTAGGATACGGAACTAGTACTCTTTAGTACTGCAGTCATCGGGATAATATGACTAGGTCATGATTATCCGATTATAGAGACTAGTTACCAGAGATCCGATATATGCTTCGTACGGGAAGACACAATTCCAGCCCCAGGCCTAGCATGTGACATCGATACTGGATCGCAATACGCAATACTACGTATACTACGCCTGACATAGATTATATATTCCTAAAAGAATATTTCTGGAGAATTGGGTAGGCACGGTGCTTTGCTAGAAGCCAACCATGTCTTGTAAATCGGTAAAAACGTGGTACGGGGTACGCACGTATTCGGATAGTCCGATGACCGGATTTACTGCCAACATATCCAGGGATCTCATGGGTCGCTTCCCGAAGATTCACCGATGACGTATGACTCGAACATAATTAATCTGGGATTAATTAGAAGAGAGAGAAAATTAATCTAGGATTAATTACGGTGAGAATTTATCTGGGATAAAATTCAATTAATAGAGAGAGAACGATTAATTTGGAATTAATCGATTAAAATAATATATTCGATATATTAAATGAAATTAGATTTCATAACGGAATTAAAATTGGATTTTAATTCGGGCGAACGAATTAATTTAGAATTAATTCGCGAGCGACTTTAATAGTAATTTTGCTAGGCATAATTATTTAATTAAATTTGATTTAATTACGTCGCAACGGAAAATTCGTTAATTCGGAATTAACGAACCCGAGCCCGGAATGTGTTTGCGGGCCCACTCGGATTTTGAATTAAAGTGGGGCCCACAAGTCACATCACAGTCAACTTTATCACCTTTTTTGGTTTAGAAGTTGGTAGAGATTTTTGGTAACTTGTCTTACACATTTTTGTTTGATTTGGGAAAGACATTTACCAACTTGACTTTTTGTAAATGGATTTTGTTTTTGAAATCAAATATACATTTAACAAATCAAAACACAACTCTCTCCTCTCATTTTGTAAAAACCGAAACCTCTCCCTCTCTTTCTCTCATTGCCGAGACCTATGGTTCAGGGTTAAGATTTTTGTTCAAAAATCTTGCAATGCTAGCACATCAAAGGAGTCATACAAAGGTGTTAGGGAAACTACCCTTGAGTTTGGAATTCAAGAACAAGCTTGGAAGCTCAACATACATCAAAAGAGAAGCTTGGAGCAACTTCAATGGAGGCAAAAGTTTTGTTTGTCTACACATCCTTAGCCGATCAAAGTGAGTATTTTCCGCTACTTTACTTTGCGTATTCACATGTTTTATGCTTAATTGATCTTGGTTTGACCTTAGAGAACCCAACAATGGTATCAGAGCCTAAATTAAGCATGAAATATTTTAGGGTTCTTAATCTTGAATTTGGGTATTTTTGATTTGAGCATGATTTGATCAAATTGTTTGTTTGAGTATGCTTTATATTGATAACTTAGAGTTATGCATGATCAATTTGATGAAAATTAATTGGATTAATTTTCCCCAAAATTTGGCTTGGCCGAATATAAGGACCCTTGTAGCTCATGGTGATTTTTGATTTTAAGCCATTGGATGTGTTTAAAATGCTTGGATATATTGATTTGTGATTTAATTGGATTGAAATCAAAATCGGATATAAAAATCCCTTATTGCCGTGAGCTAATGAAGCATGTTGGGATTGATTTTGCTTCAATTATGTTGGACATGTTTGATTAAATTAAAGCATGATTAATTAGTGTAATTGGTGTTTTGGAAATATTAATTTAACTAATTAATTATGGCTAATACACTTTAATTAATTAATTGTGATATTTGGAATATTGTGATTAAATTAATTGGCTTAATTTGGAATTGGGCTAAAAATGTTGTATTTGGGCTTAATGGGCTTGGTTGGGCCAAGTTTGGTTTAGGATAATTGGTTGGATCCAATTGGGCCTAAAACCATTTCCATAAAGTCCAAATATGATAATTGGGCCTTTAAATAATTAATTGGGCCTAATGGGCCAAATTAATTTTGTGGCAAAGGGTGATTCCTTATTGGGCTTTGGTTGCCAAAGTCCATGCCTTATAAATTAATTGAAAGCCCATTGGACTTTAATTAAATTGACATTGGATGTTAATTGGGCTTTGAGACCCATTAAGATTAGATTTAGAATCTAAGTCGCAAGGCACATTAAAAAGTGTAATTATTTAATTTGGAATTAAATAGAATTAGTATTGAATACAAATTAAATTGGATTTAATATTGTAGTTTGATATAATTCAAGAATTCGTACTTTGAGTACTTATTCTTAAACGAGTTGGACTCGCGCAAATCAAATCGTTGTTTGAACATTGGATGGTCATTAATTAAAGATTAATTAATAATTAGATTGATTGATAACATTTTGTGTGAATACATGGATGTGATGTATGAATAATGTATATCAGATGGATATTAGATGGGTGAGGGCAATTTTGGAAATTGTTGTAATAAATTTAGAATTTATTAAATTGGACCTGCGTGTCCAGCCTATTACCTCTTTTCTCTTGTATTTCTCTTCTCACATATTCCCCTCAATGTAAATGAGGTTTCTTTAGAAGTGTTATGTAATTGGGTAGAAGTAAGAATAGTGCTAGCCGGGGAGAGGAAATGAGTGATTTGTTCTAGGAACTTTGTGAGATATCCATCCGCATATCATTATTAATTTATTTACCGCGCCTTATTATGCTTTTAGAATGCATGCTTAAGGGTGTATGATGAGACCTAATCAAAGATAATTAATTGGTTGCCAATTACGCGAAAAACCCTCAACAAATATTAAGCGTTTTCCTTCCATTGAGTGATTCTCTCTCAAGATCCAAGATTGGCACTGGTTTGTTGGCCAAAGTCAAGACCTTTGTCCATCGCGGATGTGTTTGAATCATGAAGGCTTTGTTCCATATCGCATGTCTTGTCCAAGTTGTGATTTGTTGGCCAAAGTCAAGATCACTTCTTGTCCATCGACATCGATTACGAAGCTTTCCAAAGTCAATGGGTCCCGCTTAACTGGAATCATTAAGCTTGTTGTGCCAAAGCCAAGGCTTAGTTGATTCAGAGGAAAAAGGTTAGGGAATATATTGGATATATTGGCATATATTAGATATATGTTTCGGACTTGGATGTCCACCTACTGGATCTAGGAATTGGATGAGATCCAATTGATCTTAGAGATCTACCTAGTTAATATCATACAGCTTGTTGGCCAAAGTCAAGGTTGTGTGTTATTTAACGGGATCCTAGCCCACTAGGAAACTAGGTTTCCCGAGTACTCAACAGAGGGTTAGAGGCTCGCCGAAAAATAGTGGGAGGCAAGTATTAAATTTGCAATTTCGTTTAGATACTTGCCAATACGCGCTCATTTCATTTTCGTCATTAATTTATAAATATATTAGTTGGACTAATATTTAATTGTTGTTTTAATTTAACAGTTGGACTGTATTCAAACTACTTCATTTATAGTTGATTATATAATTGGATTATAGTAATCAATATATTTGAATTTAACCAATCAAATAGTAGTTGATTATATAGTTAGACTATAGTAATCATTATATTTGATTGTACCCGAAATCGTTGATTGGATAGTTGGACTATTGGAATCAAGATAACTGAAAGATTAGCGTTTAGAACATAATCCTGGGTGAAAAATCTTTTAAACGGCTTTAATTTTCAGATTGGGAATAGAACCTCAGGATAGTCCTGGGAACTGAGAAGTTATTCTATTTGATAGAGAAACATCTCGGGCCTAAGCCCGGAGTTGAGCAAATAGTGGAGCATGAGTTTTGGAAGACTCATGGTGATGATAACTTTAGTGCTCAATCCGTTATGCTTACCGCAATGACTCTTTAATTCTTCGTCAAACTAAGGATTAGATCCTTATACCATGATGATGAAATTAAAGGATCTTCATAGATCTATTCTTAGATCTTAGAAGTACAAATTGCAAAAGAAGCTCTTTCGCTCGCGTATGTCAGAGGGTACATCTGTCGAGCACTAGGTGTCGCAGATGATTGCTGACATCGATCAGCTAGGTTAGCTGGGCATTACCTACGTGGCCGAGACTACCAAAGATTTGATCTTATAGTCTCTACCCGAAAGCTGGGGCAGGTTCATTATGAACCAAGAGTAAACTCTTGGAGAGTTGATGGCTATGCTCAAGGAGGCAGAGCCAGAGCTTCTAAAAGGGGCAAAGGCAAAATCATCACAGTCTTCTGGGAAGACAAATGACATATCCCAAGATGTCTGCCTAAACTGTGGCAAACGGGGTCACTGGAAGCGTGACTGCCGTATGGACAAGGCAGACATGAAGGAAGTGAAGGCGGGGCAAGGCTCCGGCTTCAAGTATGTTTGTCATAAACATGTTCACTATTAGTTTCAAAATTGGATTTTTGATACTAGATGTGGTACATAAATATGTACTGATGTGCAGAATCTGCTGATTAGCAGGAGACTGACTTCAGTTGAGATCTACCTGCGAGTCGAAAACGGGACGAGAGTCGCTGTTTTAACCGTAGAAACCTAAGTTTAGGAACTACCTTGGGTATGTACTTAAATTAGGAAACTGTTATAATGTACCTAGTTTGACTAGAAACATTATCTCTATATCTAGTATATAACTCGTTGCGGGTATACCTTTATATTCTAGAACACTAAGTGTTTTATTTATAAAGATGATATTGAGATAAACACATTAGATGTGAATAACAGTATTTATATTTTGAATATAAATGAATCTCAAACATATAACATGACAAACAAATAGCTCAAACTGAATTAATCAGATGAGACTTATTTGTGGCATTGTTGTCTGGGACACATTAACAAGACTCGTATATCCACACTTTCGAAGAGTGGGTACTAGGACGGATTTGATTCTAATTCAAATGATGTCTACGAATCTAGTTTATTAGGCAAAGTGCCTAAAACACCTTTTACTTGGTAAAAGTGCAAGTGCCACCGATCTGTTAGCCCTCGTTCATAGTGACGTAAGTGGGCCCATGTCTAGCTAGGCTAGAGGTGGATATGAATACTTCGTAACCTTTACGGATGTGGCATCGCGTTATGGTTATGTGTTTCTTTGAAACACAAATCGAAACTTTTGATAAATTCAAAGAGTTTCGACACGAAGTATAAAAACAGACCGGCAAAAGTATTAAAACATCACGATTGGACCGTGGTGGAAATACTTAAGCAATAAGTTTCTCGATTATTTGAAAGAGTATAGTATTCTTTCACAGTGGACTCCTCCCGGAACACCTCAATTTGACGGTGTGTCCGAACAGAGAACCGAACTTTGTTGGACATGGTAAGGTTAATGATGAGTCGCTCTGAGCTACCATTTTCCTTCTAGGGATACGCATTAAACAGTGCAATACTTATTTTGAATAAGGTTCCATGAAAATCTGTTAGACAGACTTCATATTAGATATGAACAGGAAAGAAACCGGGTTTTCTCATTCCTGAAGATTTGGGAATGCTGGGCATATGTTTGGATGATACCAAACTAGAACCCAAATCGGATAAGTGCCTAATTTGTAGGTTATCCTAGGGAAACCAAAGTATAGTACTTATACAACTCACAAGAGAACAATGTAATTGTTGCTCTCCATGCGGTTTTCCTAAGAGGAATACCTATATGCAGTGGTAAGTGGGAGGAAAGTAAAACTCGATGAAAATCGGAGTAATACTGTTCCAGGCACCGATTCCTTAACGGAACACAAACAGTTCATCAGGGATGAAACTGTACCACAATCTTCAAATACACAAGAACCGCGTAAGTCGGAGAGAGTCAGAAAACAACCTGGGAGGTATGGGTTTCTGATCTCACCTCATAAAGATGTCAATCTTATTGAGGAACACGAACCGGCTACGTATGAGGAAGTGATACAAGGTATCGACTCCCTATTATGGCAAAGTGCCATGATGTCCGAAATGGATTCCATGTATACCAACCAAGTTTGGACACTGGTTGATGTACCGGAAGGCATTGTGCCTATTGGTACTATATGAGTCTTCAAGGAAGACATACATGGATGGCAACATACAAACGTACAAAGCTAGGCTTGTAGCGAAAGGTATCGTCATCAACATTGTGTCGATTACGACGAAACCTTTTACTCGTTGCCATGATTAAATCCATTTGGATAATGCTTGCTAATGCTGCATGTTTCATTTATGAAATATGGCAGCTGAACGTCAAAACCGCTTTCCTTAAACGGAAACCTTTTGGAGGATGTTTACAACATCCTGACGGTTTTGTCGTACCAAAACATGCAAACAAGGTTTGCAAGTTAAATCGATCCATTTATGGATTGAAGCAAGCATTGCGTTCTTGGAACTAACGTTTTGATAAGATCATAATGGTATATGATTTAATTCAAAACGAAAATGATTCTTGTGTATATAAGAAGGTTAGTGGGAGCGCACTGACAATGATTGTCCTATATAATGATGACATATCATTTCTTGGAAATGACATTCCCATAATACAATCGGTGAAAGCTTGGCTTTCATGAAAATTCTCCATAGAATACTTGGGAGAGACAACCTTTATTCTAGGAATAAGGATCTACTGGGATAGATCTAAAAGTTGGGCACTCTCCGAGAACTCGTACATTGAAAATATGTACGTGACCTGGTGTCTCATATGCTTTGAGCATATGGAGTCACAATCAGGCCAATCCAAGTGATAGTCACTGGATTGATGTTAAGAACATCCTTAAGTATCTTAGATGAACTAAGGATGCTTTCTTAAGCTATGGAGAAGGAGAACTTGAAGTGACTGGGTTCACCGTTGCAAGTTTCCAAACCGACAAAAATGACTATAAGTCGTAATAAGGGTACTATATAGTTTGAATAACGGAACAGTGAGCTGGAAATCTTCCAAGCAAGATACTGTTGCCGAATAAACAACAAAAGCGGAATATTGCTGCAGCTGAGGCAGCAAAAGAAGCAATTTGGATCTGTAAAATTCCTAATTAGATTAGGAGTAGTTCTGTTAGCAGCTGAGCTAGGCTACAACACAGGCTAAAGAATTAATGGTCTCATCAACGATCCAAGTATATACTTCAACTATTTCATCTGATTCGTCGGATCATACATCGTGGCGATGTGATGATCGAATAAATCGCATCAGATGATAACCTTGCAAATCCGCTGACGAAAGTAGTTTCTCAGCAGAAGTTTGAGCGACCCGTACATAGTTCAGGTGTAGGACACTTGAGTGATTGGCTATAGGCCAAGTGGGAGATTGTTGGACAATTATGACCCATAGCATCACTATTTGTACAGAACATGGTGTTGTTGTACAAATTAACTATGTGACAAAGGAAATTGCTCTTTTATCATTTGTAATTGGATTACCAGATATATAAATGATAAAAGTCCATATGATTAGTTCCGGATTAATAAGATATGAGACAATATTAATCCACTAAGGTTTAATCATTAAATATCCCTAGTCGTAGTATTATCGAGACTGGACATCGATAATGCGGAATAGACTAGTATTGCACTTGTGCGCGTTGTGGGAGCATAACGACATAGTTCTCATATATTTAAGTATTGGATACTTATGCAAGTGTGATAGGAGGTTGTGTTTACCGATGGTACGGAAACAGCTTCGCTCTGGATAGACCCTCGGAATCCCATTGGTAGTATGACTATGTGTCTATGGGAGTCCGAATCAGGGTAGGTGTATTTGGTCTTAACCTGAGACTTGCATCGCTAATACTTGCGACAATCAGTATACTTTGGTTTTGGTCGTCCAGGGCTTTAACAGGTTCTGTGTACGCCTCTTCTGGGTATACTGAGAATCGTAGTGTATTGGGTGTGATGTCAAGATGGAAGTATCACTTCAGTCATATGGAGATGATGATCACGTAGGATACGGAACTAGTACTCTTAAGTACTGCAGTCATCGGGATAATATGACTAGGTCATGATTATCCGATTATAGAGACTAGTTACCAGAGATCCGATATATGCTTCGTACGGGGCAGACACAATTCCAGCCCCAGGCCTAGCATGTGACATTCGATACTGGATCGCAATACGCAATACTACGTATACTATGCCTGACATAGATTATATATTCCTAAAAGAATATTTCTAGAGAATTGGGTAGGCACGGTGCTTTGCTAGAAGCCAACCATGTCTTGTAAATCGATAAAAACGTGGTACGAGGTACGCACATATTCGGATAGTCCGATAACCGGATTTACTGCCAACATATCCAGAGATCTCATGGGTCACTTCCTGAAGATTCACCGATGACGTATGACTCGAACATAATTAATCTGGGATTAATTAGAAGAGAGAGAAAATTAATCTAGGATTAATTACGGCGTGAATTTATCTGGGATAAAATTCAATTAATAGAGAGAACGATTAATTTGGAATTAATCGATTAAAATAATATATTCGATATATTAAATGAAATTAGATTTCATAACGGAATTGAAATTGGATTTTAATTCGGGTGAACGAGTTAATTTAGAATTAATTCGCGGTGACTTTAATAGTAATTTTGCTAGGCATAATTATTTAATTAAATTTGATTTAATTACGTCGCAACAGAAAATTCGTTAATTTGGAATTAACGAACCCGAGCCCGGAATGTGTTTGCGGGCCCACTCGGATTTTGAATTAAGTGGGGCCCACAAGTCACATCACTAGTCACTTTATCACCTTTTGGTTGATAGAAGTTGGTAGAGATTTTGGTAACTTGTCTTGCACATTTTGTTGATTTGTGAAAGACATTTACCAACTTGACTTTTTTGTATGGATTTTGATTTTTGAAATCAAATATACATTTAACAAAATGGAAAACCAACTCACCCTCTCATTGTCGTAAGAACCGAAACCTCTCCCTCTCTTTCTCTCCAATTGCCGAGACCTAGGGTTATTGGTTGAAGATTTTTGATTCAAAAATCTTGCATGCTAGCACATTAAAGGAGTCATACAAAGGTGTTAGGGACACTAACCCTTGATTTTGGAATTCAAGAACATGCTTGGAAGCTCAACATACATCAAAGGAAAAGCTTGGAGCAACTTCAATGGAGGCAAAAGTTTTGTTGTCTACACATCCTTAGCCGATCAAAGTGAGTACTTTCCGCTACTTTACTTTGAATATTCACATGTTTTATTCTTAATGATCTTGGTTATTGTTCTTAGAGAACCCAACAGCGGCCAGGGTGGCTAACGCATCTGCCATTTGGTTCTCTTCTCGTGGCAAGTGCTGAAATTTACAGTCGGGAATAGCTTGTGCCAGCTCATGAGATGAAATAGGTAGGGTCTCAACCGCTCCTCCTTCAACTCATATTCTCCTTGCATCTGTCGGACTACCAACATCGAGTCTCCATAGACCTCTACGTTCTTAGCTCTCAAGGTTATCAGTGCTGTCAATCTGAAGGTGCATGCTTCATTACTCGGCCATGTTATTGGTTACTCCAAACGTTAGCCTCTTGGCCAAAGGCAGAGTTTCTCATTCGGGGGTTACTATCACGATTCCTATCCCGGCTCCTTTGTAATTCACCACTCTGTCGAAATACATCTTCCATCCTTGGACCATTATTGCCTGAATTTCATCGTCTGGGAATTCAAACTTGTATTGGTCTTCTTCTATGGGTTGTAATGCCAGGAACTCTGCTACGCGGCTCGCCCTTTGATTACTTTAGAAGTGAGATATTCAATATCACACTCCGTCAGCAATACCAATATATCTACCTAACTTCCCTACAAGCGAAGGTACCGAATGGAGATACTTTAAGAGATTCTTCTTTGCTACTACTTGGATCTTGTAGGATTGGAAGTAATGACACAACTTTCTGGAAGCCCATACTACCGCCAAACAGATCTTCTCTACTTCTTGATAGCGGGCTTCATACGGAAGCATCTTCTTACTGAGGTAGTAGACTGCATGTTCCACCCCTGTCTCATCTGCTTGTACCATCATCGCCCCCAGCGCTTCGGGGTCTATGGCCAAATACAGCACTAAGGGTTTGCTCGGTCTTGGAGGTTTCAGGACGGGAGGTTTCACTAGGTATTCTTTGATTTTGTCAAAGGCTTATTGGCATTGTCCGTTCAACTTCACCGGCTGGTCTTTCCTCAACAATTTGAAGATGGCCTCGCAAACTAACATCAGCTTGGCGATGAATCGACTAATGTACTGGATTTTCCCGAGGAAGGCTCTAACTTCTTTTTCCGTCTTCGGCGTGGACATTTCGGTAATCATTTCAATCTTATCAGGGTCCACTTCTATTCCTCCCATTCCTACCGTATGTCCTAGCAGCTTTCCTGACGTTACCCCGAACACACACTTCTTGGGATTCAGTCGTAGGTTGTATTTATCGACTCTTTGAAGGAACTTCTCAAGCGCTTCAATATTTCCGCTTCTCATCTCCGACTTCACCATCATGTCATCCATGTATACTTCGATCTCCTTATACATCAAGTCATGGAACAACGTAGTGTCCATCCGTTGATAAGTGGCTCCTGCGTTCTTGAGTCCAAACAGCATCACTTTGTAACAATACATGCCCCACTCAGTGACAAAAGCAATCTTATGCTTGTTTTCTTCAGCAATAAGAACCTGATTATATCATGAGAACCCATTCACGAATGAGTACATGGCAGATAAATCCGCGCTATCAACCAGTACGTCTATATGGGGTAAAGGAAAATCATCATTTGGGCAAGCTTTGTTAAGGTCTCTATAGTCTATACACATTCTGACCTTCCCATCCTTCTTCGGCACCGGCACAATGTTCGCTAACAACTCGGGGTACTTCACTACTTTTAGAAATCCCACGTCTATCTGCTTCTTAATTCTAATTCTTCTCTAACCTTTTCGGCACACTCAGGTCTCATCCTTCGGAGCTTCTGCTTTACCGGTCTCATGTTCGGATAAGTTGGTATTGCGTGTTGGGCGATACTTCTATCTACTCCGGGCATGTCCTTGTAGGACCAAGCGAATACCTTAGCATATTTGATTAACATTTCCTATAATTCCTTCTTTTATTCAGAGGTAACCTCACTCGCAATTAGAATTTCTTTGGGGCTTTCAGGCGTACCAAGGTTAAATGCGTTTGTTTTGGTTGAGTTAATGTCAAATATGCTCAAGTCGTGCAAGTTAGAAGGAAGAGATTCAGGCAAGTAAACGAAATGAATGTCTTTATTATTAGCGAATGCGGGAGTATAATCAAATAAATCAGGGAAATAAACGTCTTCGTCGTCTGCCACCTTGCCTTCCTCGGTCTCCTTGCTCTCCTCAAGCATCAGGCTCTCTAGCTGCATCAGCTCCTATTCCCACTTATCTTCCTCCTTTGCAACTTCTCCTGCTAGCGGCTCCTTGCCCATCACGTCCTGGAAGATCTCAAATCCTGGTACCATGATCCTATTGACTTCCACTGGTTCAGGCTCTCCTTGGTACCCCATAGCCTTCACGAAGTATTCTGTCAGCTTCATCTATTTCTTCTTAGTCTTCGGTTTATCCTCATCGGACTTGTATCCCAATCCTCTTCTGGTGGTCTGCCTCTTGAAGTCCGGCAGTGCTCCTCCAACACTCGAACTTGTGCCCGACTCGAACTTCATCTTCTCCATGATCCTAGCCACCTTAGGATCCACCCACTCCTCAAAGTTTGCCGCCACTTGGAACCTCGTGAAAGGTTGTATCTCCAAGGCGGCCACATCATTGTCTACCTCAGCTCTAAAGGTGACGATCTCCCCTCCATACGGAAACTTAATGACCTGATGTAAATTGGAGGGCACGCCCCCAAGCTTGTGAAACCATGGCCTCGCCAATAGTAAAGTAAAAGTGGCCGGGATATCAAGCACCGTGACCTCAACCTCATCCTCAATCTGACCGACTTTGACTACCGCAGCAAAGGTGCCCTCTACTCCCCGCTTACTATTATCATACGCCTTGATAGTCATGTTGGAGGCACTCAAATCTGTCGCCTTCAGACCCAGCCTCGACAAAATCTTCAAAAGCGCATACATTAATAGATGAGCCATCATCCACCATCACACAAGATGTCATTTTTCCCTTCACTTCCACTCTAATGAATAGTGGGCTATTGTGATCTCTTCCCTCCAACAGGAGTTCCTCCTCAGAGAAAGTTATCACCTGTAAAGCTACCTTCTGCACCGATCCTACGAACATTGTAGGGTTGGCATCCTCCGGTACCACTATCTTACTCAAAGCCTCCACCATGACATGTCTATGCTCTTGAGATGCACATAACAACTCCCAAATACTCACTTGTGCTCGCGTCTTCTTCAACTGACGTAGCACTATATCTCCCTCAGTATTATCCACGTTCTCTGTCACTTCCCTACCTTCTGCCAACACTTCTTTACCTTTCTCCGCTACATCACCGTAAAAATGTCCACTGCACGTCATCCCATTCACCTTCTCTTCGTCACTGCTTGAGAAGTTCTCCCAGAAATTCTTCCCATGCTCCGTCTCATCTTCACTACTACTATCTCAAATCCTCATGCAAAAGGCTTGGCTGTCAAGATTTGGAGGACAATGCTTTCGGGTAGGCCGGAGCTAATCATTTATGTGGGTGGTGGAACAGAGTGATAGTTAGGTAAGGGGTTTCTCTGTGTGTTGGGTTGTTTTTTTTCTGGGTCGGGTATTTTGTGGGAGTCGATGAGGTCTTGGATTTCATGCCTGAGGCGAGCGCAGTTGTCGGTATCATTGCCTTTTTGCTGGTGGTAGTTACAATAAAGGTTCATGTTGAGATACGGTGGTGGAAGATGTGGAAGTGGTTTGGCTTCTAAGGGTTTTAGGAGTCCCTATCTCTTCAACTTCTCAAGAACCTTAGACAAAGGCTTACCAAGGTTAGAAAATGCCTATTTCTGATGGCGGCAACCTCAGCAGAAACGGGTTTGGCTCCCAACGGCCCCCAATGGTCCTCCTATTCAGGCCATAGAACTTCTTATTCTCAGCTTCTTCCTCCTCAATATCCATGACAATTTCCCTAAACTGTCGAATGGATTTCTCTATTGAAATTCCCCAGAGGGAGGGTGAAGCGAACTCTCTTAAATACCCTTATCTCTTAGGCTCTTATCGCTTTGTGACAGGAATAAACAATAGATCCCCCAATTAGTCTATCACTTTAAATATACTTTAAGGTAGGCTTTGAGTAAATGATTATCTAGATGTCTTCACAGCTTTTCCTTTTGGCTATAAAAAGGTAGTGAGTGAAGGAAGACACCAAATCATTATCTAACTCTAATAATACCACAAAGTTAACTAAAGCAAAAATCACAAACATTACAAGATATTATTTCGGGGATGATTCTCTATCCCCAGTGGAGTCGCCAGACTGTAGATGAGGTACAAAAGTGGATGATGTTGTCTGGGCTCGCGGCCCGGTCGGGAGTACGAAGTAGCCCACGGGGGACTAAACTGGAGAAATAAAATGGAGTCGCCAACCAGTGTGAACTGGGAATGATTTAAGGCCGCACTCACCCAAGTTGCAAGGGAATACCTCAAAACCGTTTGGTTTCAGAATGGTACCTTACTTATGCCAATTGTAATGAAAAGATTTATGCAATAGTATAACCAAGTCTTATGTAATACATGCAAGATAATGTAATCAACACACAAGTTTGCACACCCATAACCATAAGTAAAAAAATTAAAGGCAAAGTGCATAATTCATAAACTTATTAAACAATGAAGCGCAATAATGTAATTAATAACAACTATAAAAACATTAATAAAAATGGATAATTAGGTACATAATGTAGAAGAAATGGCCAAAGAAGCAAACATGCATGAAATGTGATGAAAAGAAATCTGTTTACTGTATGTGCGTTCAGAAACACGTTCGAACGGTAAACAGAATACATGCGTTTTCTGTAGCATTTGGAAACATGTTCGAACAAAAGTGAGACAGAATGTGCACGTTCGTATAGCGTCCGAAAACACATTCGAACGGAAATGAGACAGAATGCTCGCGTTCGTATATCATTCAGAAATATATTTGAACGGGATAAGACCTGATGCATGATAAAACAGAATACATGTGTGTTCGAGTAAACGTTCGAAAATGTGTTCGAACGGAAATGAGACAGAATGTTCGCGTTCGTATAGCGTTCGGAAACACGTTCGAACAGGATAAGACCTGATGCATGATAAAACATAATACATGCGCGTTCGAGTAGTGTTTTAAAACGCGTTCGAACGGACTGAGGAAGAATGTATTCTTTCGTGTAACATTCGGAAACACGTTCGAACGAGATTACCAAAGTGGTATCTAAAAGACACAAACACATGTGTGAATGCTTCTCGAGCGGTACGTTGAGTTGTATCCCAAGTACAGACCACACTACCGTCCATTCGGATTCAGCTACATAATTTATGTTTGGGTTTCCATCCGATATACCGCAGAAGGCAACACTCAAGCACTAACGCAACAGGAATGTAAAGTGAAGAATGAAAACATAACAACCAAAAAGAGGTAAATGACAAGATCGACAGAAGAAGGGCGCGGCAAAAATATGGTAAAGTTATCCTTTGGGCGTCTCCCTCAAATAGAGGACCTTTAATCCAATATGATTAGCCCATGCGCACTAGATTATCAATGCATGAATAACAAATAAATAATATGGGACCTCATATATGCCCGATTGAACATATTTCGCATTCAATCGAGTGTACTTCGTCCGGCGCGGCAAAACATGTGGTAAAGGTAGCCTTTTGGCTTTTCCTTCGAATAGAGGACCTTTAATCCAACCTAGTTAGCACATGCGCATTAGATTAAAATGCATAAATAAATAAATGACACATATAAAATAAATAGCGGAACAATGAACACAAAAATGCCTAAGACATGATAAAAGAACCTGTCCAGAATGCCCGCGTTCGTGTAGCATTCAGAAACACGTTTGAACGGGGGCGAGGCAGAATACATGCGTTCGAGTAGCGTTCGGGAACGCGTTCGAATGGGATGATGAAAGTGGCATCTGTAATGCAATAAACACATGCATGAATGTTTCCCTAAGCGGTACGTGGAGTTGTATCCCAAGTACAGACCGCACTACCGTCCATTCGGATTCGGCAACAGAATTTATGTCTGGGTTTCCATCTGATATACCACGAGAGGCAACACTCAAGCTTTAACACAATGCAATCATGAAAATAGAGGTGAAGTATGATACTACATATAACAACACATAAACGAAGAGACAAACATGCAGAATGATAAAAAGCTAATAATATGAAATAAATGTACGATAAATAAATAACGAAACGTTAAAGAAAGATGTGACCAAGAGTTTGGTCGTCTTTGATATAGGACCTCGCACACCCGATTGGACATATTTCATGTCCAACCGAGCGTGCCGCATCCAAACTACAAAATAAAAAGTAATAAAGGGTGCCCTCAGGTCTTACCTTTTAAGTTGCTCCTCGGAAGTGTGTTACGTCTTCGCGGAAGGGTTAATGCTCTGTAACATTTCTGGTGTTCTGGTCTAATATTTTCCTTCGCTGTTCCACTATTTTCGCTGCTGTTTTCTCGGTCTTTCCTCGCTATTTTTAGCTGTTTTTTGCTGCTGTTTGGTGAGTGAATTTCGGTGATATAGGAGACTGGTTTTTGGGTGATTTTGGCTCACGGTTTTGGTGATTTTAGGCTGCTATTTTAGGGTATTTTTGGGACGGGTTTCGGGTGTAGGGCTGTAGTGTATGAGGCTATTTTCGGTGGTGTAGGGCTGCAGTTTAGGGGCTATTTTCGGTGGTGTGAGGCTTCTATTTTAGGGGGTGTTTTCGATGGTTGATGGATTACTGGTTGTTGTTCATGTGACGCATGTTTGTTTGGCTTATTGTTTACCGAGAGAGAGTGTGTGGTGTGTGTTCTAGGGTATTTTTTTGTGATGAGCTAAGAAGGATTAGGGTTGGTTTATGTCCCTTTTTATAATGATGAGTTAGGGTTTCTAGGTAAGGAATGAAATCATGCAAATATAGGATGTGTTTAATTAAATTATTTAGGGAAATAAATTTGTGTAATTTTGGTGTGGGATATCTTTAATTTGGAAGGTGATTGGATTTGATTAGATTTAAATCTTTGGTAATTAGGAAGGTGATTTATTTAATTTAGGAATGGGATTTGATTTGATTTAGACATGTGTTTAATGTGTTTTGAATATTTTGGATGGGATTTGGTGGGCCTTGGGCGTGTGGGTTGGTTCTTTGGTGGGCTTGGTGTGGGTTTTGGGGGGTTTTGGGCCGAGGCCAATAGTTAAAACAGGGATTAATCGAGCAAACCCGAGGCTAAACAAATGATTTAAATCTGAGGATGTACTTATTTTTGAATTTTCCCTTCCGACGTCCGTTTCTCGCAACTTATCGGGTAATGCCTCCAAACGAGGCTCATCATCGGGCTTTCATGCAAAAATGCAAGTGTCTACACGTGGTGAATTTTCTTTTGTCAAAATCTTCTGTAAAATCTGAATCTATGTAGCCCCTGACAATTAATTCTGATCCTCCATAACATAATGCAACATCTGAGGTTCCTTTGAAATATCTAAGGATCCTCTTAACAGTATTCCAATGCCCTCTACCTGGATTCACCATAAAAAGGCTAACTGTTCTCACTGCTTGTGCAATGTCTGGTCTTATACAAGTCATGGCGTACATTAAGCTTCCCATTGCTAATGCATACGACACTCGAGACATCTCATTCCTCTCAGCTTCATTGATAGGACATATAAAAGAGGATAACTTGAAATTAACAGGAAGTGAGGTAAAAATTGGCTTACAATCTTCCATGTCGAACCAATGTAAGATTTTCTTCAAATAATTTTTCTAAGAAAGCCAAATCTTCTTGTTATTTCTGTCTCGGTGTATTTACATCACTGGAATCTTTTTTACTGGTCCCAGATCATTCATGTCAAACTTTCTAGCTAACTATTCCTTTAATTCTTGGACTCGATCTTTTCTAGGGTCAGCTACTAACATGTCATCCACATACACAGTAAAATAATAGTCATTATTTCCAAACCTCTTATAATATGTACAATGGTCTGAACTGAGTCTGTTGTACCCAAGGCAATAATGAAGGAATCAAATCTCTTATACCGCCAACATCTCTCGGAACCTGTTTGAGACCATATAGAGATTTGTTCAACCTCCAAACCAAGTTCTCAGTGCCTATTTCACAACAAAACTTCTAGTTGGAGCATATAATTTCTTCTTCAAGTTCTCCATTAAGAAATGCAGTTTTTACATCCAATTGTTCCAGATGCAGGTCAAAAGTAGCACACATAGCCAGGACTACTCTGACTGTTGTAAGTCGAACCACAGGAGAAAATATCTCGTTGAAATCAATCCATTCTTTCTGAGCATATCCTTTCACAACCAATCTTGCACGATACCATTCGACTTGATCATTGCTATCTCGTTTGATCTTATAGACCCATTTATTACCAATGGTTTTTCTTCCACATGGTAATGGTACTAGATCTAATGTATTGTTTCTGTGCAAAGCTTCTATTTCTTCTTGTATTGCTACCATCCACAAAGATATATATTTACATATTTTGTAGCTTAATGGAAAGTTGATGGCTTTCCGTCCTCTGTTAGAAGACAATATGCAATGTTACTCTCTGTATCATACTCAGAGTGCCAACTCAGAGGTCTTATCTCTCTAGTTGATCGACGAACTTCAAAAGCTTCAAACTCAATTGGTTCTGGTACCTCATGCTCCGATGCTGCTTCAGAAGAATCTGATTTTTCTTATTTTGAATTATTTTCAACCAGTACTGTTGTAGTCTATGTACTTTCTTTTGAAGTGCTATCATTTCCATCTTTCTACTAGTTTTTCTTCTACAAATATCACATCCCTGCTGATGATGATCTTGTGGGTAGTGGGATCCCACAAGCGATACCCTTTTACTCCATCAGCATAACCTAAGAAAATATATTTTCTAGATTTTGGATCTAGCTTTGTTCTTCTTAAGCGTTGTACATCATGTATACATGACAACAAAAAATGTGAAGAGATGAGTAATCAACTATCTTTCCGCTCCATATCTCCATCGGTGTCTTCAAATCATTGGCAGTTGATGGAGATCTATTTACAACATAATATGTTATATGAACTTCTTCTGCCCAAAGTACTTTGGTAGACTAGTTATTATGAGCATATCTCTTACTCTTTCCAGCAGCGTTCTATTCATCTCTTCTGCCACACACAATTTTGTTGAGGAGTGTATGTTGTAGTATTTTGCCTTTTGATGCCTTCTTACTGACAATATGCATCAAAATCCTTATTGGAATATTCTCCTCAATTATCTGTCCTTAAACACTTGATTCTCCTTCCAGTTTCAACTTTCAATTTTTACTTTGAAATTTTTAAAAACTGACATCACATCTGACTTGTTTTTGTTCGGGTACACTCAACATCTTCTAGAAGAAGTTGTCAATAAATGATACAAAATATTTTTTTCTTTCCCCCAGAGATTGAACCGGTGCTTCCCAAACATCAAAGTGAATCAACTCTAAAATGGTTTTACTCCGAGTACTTGACTTGCTGAATTTTAATCTATTTTGCTTACTTGTAACACAATGCTCACAAAACGGTAGACTAACCGCTTTCAAGCCTGGGAGTAGATTTTTATTGACGAGAATCTTCATTCCTTGTTCTGACATATGGCGTAGTTTCTGATTCCACAACATAGAAGCTTCCTCTCCATAATCCAGTGATGCTTGTTGGACAATTATGACCCATAGCATCACTATTTGTACAGATCACGGTGTTGTTGTACAAATTAACTATGTGACAAAGGAGATTGCACTCTTATCATTTGTCATTAGATCACCTCGATATATAAATGATGAGAGGTCCTTATGATTTGTTCCTGGATTGAGAATGATATGAGACAGTATCAATCCATAAAGGATAAATCATTAAACGTCCCTAGTCAGAGCATTATCGAGATTGGACATCGATGAATGCGTAAAAGACTAGTATTACATTTATGCGCGTTGTGAGGGCACAACGACATAGTTCTCATATATTGGGTATAGGATACTCATACAAGTGTAATAGGAGGTTGTGTTTCACCGATGGTACAGGAAACAGCTTCGCTATGGATAGACCCCCTCAGAATTCCATTGGTAGTATGACTACGTGTCTATGGAAGTCCGAAATCAGGGTAGGTGTATTTGGTCTTAACTTGAGACTTGCACCACTAATGCATACGATAATCAATATACTTTGGTTGAGGTCGTCCAGGGCTTTAACCGGTTCCTGTGTACGCCAATTCTGGGTATATCGAGAATCGTAGTGTGTTGGGTGTGATGTCAAGATGGAAGTGTCACTCCAGTCATATGGAGTTGATGATCGCACAGGGATACAGAACTGGCTCTTTATATAAGGTTGCAACCGTCGGGATAATATGACTTGGTCATGATTATCCGATTTTAAAGAGACTAGTTGCTCGTTATCCGATATATACATCGTACGGGGCAGACATTGTACCAGCCCCATGTCTTGCATGTGATCATCTGACACTGGACAGAAATACACAATACTACGGTATACTACGCTTGATATAGATCCTTATTCCTGTAAGGATATTTCCGGAGAATTGGGTAGGCATGGCGCTTTGCTATAGGCCAACCTTTTCTTGTAAATCGGTATAAACGTAGTACGAGGTAATTACGTGTTCGGATAGTCCGACGACCGAATTTACTGCCAACATATCCGGGGATCTCATGGGTCGCTTCCCAAAGATTCACCGATGACGTATAACTCGCACTCTTAATTAATCTGGGATTAATTAGATGAGAGAGAAAATTAATCTGGGATTAATTGCAGAGATATTTTATCTGGGATAAAATATCATTTAAAGAGAGAGAACGATTAATTTGGAATTAATCGGTAAATTGATATATTTGATATATTAAATGAAATTAGATTTCGACTCGGAATTAAAATTATATTTTAATTCGGGCGAACGAATTAATTTAGAATTAATTCGTTAGCGACATGAATAGTGACTTCGCTAGGCGTAATCATTTAATTACGTCGCAACAGAAATTTGCGAGCGCATTCGCATTTCGAATTCGAGTGCGGAAAATCAAATCAAGCGTCAAATCGCTAGTCGCAACTAGCGTCACATCATTCGTCAATCAAGTGATGGATGTCTTTCACTTTGAGTGATTGACGCAAGTCACTATTCACTGATTGATGGAAGTTGATGTGAGTTGAGTGATGTGTGTGGTTGGCATTTGTGGGCATTAATTGCCTTGACTTTTGGAACCAAATTTGTGTATTTGATTTTAGAAATCAAATACCAAAAACACTTAACACATTTTTCATCATCTCTCCTCTCTTTTCCCTCTTCTCTCCTCACGTTTTTTCTTCTTGATAAGGCAGTGAACTGCCGAGTTTGATGAAGAAAAAAGGGAAGCAAGAGTTGGATTTTTGTGGCAAAAATCGCAAGTGCTAGCACACTACGAGATATGCGAAGGTGATAGGGAAGTTCACCCATGAGCCGGGAATTGTTCGACGAGGCTTGGAGCTTCATTTCTCAGCTCAAAATCTGAAAATGGTGGAGCAAGGGACTGCACTGTTTTGGCGTGAACAAGAGGAGCAAAATCAATTTTGTTTGTTGCCGATTCGTCTCAACCGATCGATGTGAGTATTCCGCTACCTCCATTGATTTATTCACATGTTATTTTCATGCTTATATGATCTTGGGACATAAATTAGAAACCAACAATGGCATCAAGAGCCTAGGTTTGAGCATGAAAATTTTAGGGCTTAAAATTGGGTAAAATGAATTTGAGCATGATTTTATGAAATTGGATGATTGAGTATGCTTAAATGTTATTGAATTAAGTATTGATTAGATCAATTTGATGAAATTATGTTTGGAACAAATTTCCCCAATTTTGTCTCCTTGGCCGAATGGTATAAGCCCTAGGGAGTCTTGGAATTTTATTTTTTGGACATTGGATGTGTTGGAAATCATTCGGGATGAGGATTTAATGTCGATTGTGGATTAATTGGATTGAAACCGAATTGGACAAAAAATCACTCCCTTGGCCGAGACTTGAAGAAGTTTGAATGGGTTTGATTTTTCATCAAAGTATGTTGGACATGTGTTGATGTAAATTAGCATGATTAATCAGGCTAATTGATGTTTTAGAAATGTTAATTGGGTCATTAATTATGTTGAACACTTTATGTAATTAAATTGGAAATTTGGAATTTGGTAATTTAATTATTTGGGCCTAATTTTGGAAATTGGACTTGTAATGTTGTAAATGGGCTTATTGGGCTTTGTTGTACAAAGTTGGGTTAAGGCAAATTGGATTGGATCCAATTGGGCCCAAAACCGCTTCCATAAAGCCCAAATGCGACTTAATGGACCTTTGTAATTTAATTGGGCCTAATGGGCCAAAATTAATTTTGGGCTTATGGGGTAACTCCCGGATTGGATTTTGGTTATTCGGTTTGACCCGAGTTGACCAAAAGTCCACGCCTCAAGAAATTAATTAAAAACCCATTGGACTTTAATTAAATTGACGTTGGACGTTAAACGGGCTTTGAGACCTGTAACGATTAAATTTGGAATTTAAGTCGTAAAAGTTCATAAATAAAGTGTGACATTTGATTTGGAATTAAATAAAGAATTAGAATTAAATTCATGTTAAATTGGATTTAATTATGTAGTTTAATTTAATTCAAGAATTCATACTTTAAGTACTTATTCGTAAAACGAGTTTGACTCGAGCAAAATCAAATCGTTGTTTGAACATTGGATGATCACTAATTATCAGATTAATTAATTTGATTAGATTGATTGATAACATGTTTGTGTGAATACATGGTTGCGATGCATGAATAATGTATATCGGATGGATATTAGATGGGTGGGACAATTTTAGAAATTGTTGTAATAAATTTGATTTATTAATTGGACCTGCGTGTCCAGCCTTATTACCTCCTATTCTTTGTATTCTCTTCTCACCTATTCCCCTCAATGTAAATGAGGTTTCTTTAGAAGTGTAGTGTAACGGGTAGAAGCAGATATTTGTGCTAGCAGGAGAGAGAAATGGAGAGATTTGATCTAGGATCAATGTGTAAAGTATCCATCCGTATATCATTATTATTTATCATATACGCTTTATTATGTGTTTAGAATGCATGTTTAAGGGTGTATGATGATGAGACCTTAACAAAGATAATAAATTGGTTGCCAATTTGCACACGAAAAACCCTCGCTCAATATTAAGCATTTTTCCTTCCATTGAGTGATTCTCACTCAAGATCTAAGACGGCATTGGTTTGTTGGCCAAAGTCAAGGCCTTTGTCTGTCGAAGATGTGTTTGAATCACAAGGCTTTGTTACAAGTTAGTGTCTTGTCCAAGTTGTGGTTTGTTGGCCAAAGTCAATACCACTTCTTGTCCATCGACATTGATTACGAAGCTTTCTATGGTCAATGGGTCGCGCTTGACTGGGATCACTAGTTTGTTGTGCCAAAGCCAAGGCTTAGTTGATTCAGAGGAAAAAGTTAGGTAATACATTTGATGTATTGGCATATATAAGATATATGTTTAGGACTTAGATGTCCCCCTACCGGATC
The DNA here is from genome assembly GCA_019454045.1 of Zanthoxylum bungeanum. NCBI lineage: Eukaryota > Viridiplantae > Streptophyta > Magnoliopsida > Sapindales > Rutaceae > Zanthoxylum > Zanthoxylum bungeanum. Next base: position 64,982 of record SKCR01017766.1, read on the forward strand.
TAGGAATTGGATTGGATCCAATCGATCTTAGAGATCTACCTAGTTAATTATCATACAATTTGATGGCCAAAGTCAAGATTGTGTGATATTTCACGGGATCCTAGCCCACTAGGAAACACGGTTTCCCGAGTACTCGACAGAGTGTTGGAGGCTCGCCGAAAAATAGTGGGAGGCAAGAATTGAATTTGCAATATTCGTTCAATTACTCGCCATACGCGCTCAAATAATATCATTCGTCAAACGTATTAAATGTTAGTTGGACTAATATTTAAATTGTTGTTTTAATATATAGTTGGACTATATTCAAACAATTCATTTATATTAGATTATATAATTGGATTATAATAATCAATATATTTGATTTAATTAATTATAGTTGATTAAAATAGTTGGACTATAATAATCATTATATTTAATAGTACCGAAATCGTTGATTAATAGTTGAACTATTAGAATCAAGATATAAAGTTGAAAGATTGACATTTAATACATAATCCTAGGGAAAATATTTTAAATGGTTTAATTTTTTTTTCAAATTGGGAATTAATTTTCAGGATGGTCTTGGAAAATTATAAGTTATTTTATTTGATAAAATAATAAATTAAGCCTAATGCCCGGAGTTAAGCAAATAGTAGAGCATAATCTTTGGAAGATTTATGTGATGACAACTTAAGTGCTTAATCCATTATACTTACCACAGTAGACTCCTTAAATTCTGAATCAGAACTAAGGATTAGATCCTTAAAGTATGATGAATAAATTGAAGGATCTTCATAAATCTATGTTTAGATTTTAGAAGGATTAAATTGCAATTATTAATTCTTTGAGAATTAATGACTATTCTCGAGGAGATAAAGTCAAACTTTGCAATTAGACAAGTAGCGCAAGGAGCATCATACTTCGATATTCTAGAAACCCAAGGCTTGGCCAAAGGCTTCTGGAGTGTTGAAAAGGGCAAATGCAATATCATTATAATCTTCTGGGAAAATAAAGGACATATCCCAAAATGTCTGCTAATTGTGGCAAACGGGATCGCGGAAGCGTGACTGCCGTTTGGACATAACAGACATGAAGGAATAGAAGACGGGCAAGGCTCTGACTTCGAATACATATTTGTCATAAATATATTCACTACTAGTATTAAAATTGGATTTTAGATACTTAGTGTGATATAAATATATATTGATGTTCAGAATCTGTTTTGAACAGGATATTGACTTCAATAGAGATTTATCTGCGAATTGGAAACGGGATGAAAGTCGCTGTTTTAACCGTAGATACCTAGATTTAGGAACTACCTTCGGGTGTGTACCTAAATTTGGAAACTGTTATAATGTAACTAGTTTGACTAGAAACATTATCTCTATATCAGTGTTTAACCCACTGTGGGTGAACCTTTATATTCTAGAACACTAAAGTGTTTCATTATATAAAGATGATATTGAGATAAACAGATTAGATGTGAATAACAGCATTTATATTTTGAATATAAATAAATCTCGAATATATAACATGACAAATAAATAGCTCAACTGATTTGATCAGATGAAACTAATTGTGGCATTGTAGTCTGGGACACAATTAAACAAGAATCGTATATCCGCACTTTTGAAGAGTGGGTACTCGGACTAATTTGATTCTATTCAAATAAAGTCTACGAATCTAGTTTATTGGGCAAAGTGCCTGAAACACTATTTACTTGGTAAAAGTGTAAATACCACCGATCTGTAAGCCCTAGTTCATAGTGAAGCAAGTGGGCCCATGCCTAGCTAGGCTAGAGGTGGATATGAATATTTCGTGACCTATACGGATGTGGCATCGCGTTATGGTTATGTGTTTCTTTTGAAGAACACAAATCGAAAACTCTTATAGTTTCGACACGAAATAGACAAACAGATCGGCTAAAGTATTATACCGTCACGGTAAGACCGTAATGGAAAATACTTAAGCAATAAGTTTCTAATATACTTGAAAGAGTATAATATTCTTTCAAAGAGGACTCCTCCCAAAACACGTCATTCTGACGGTGTGTCCGAACGGATTAACCGAATTATGTTAGACATGATAAGGCTAATCATGAGTCGCTCTGAGCTACCATTTCCTTCAATGGATAAGCATTAACAGTTCAATAACTTATTTAGAATAAGGTTCCATTAATATCTGATTGACAGATATCATATTAGATATGAACAGGAAAGAAACCAGGTTTCTCATTCCTGAATATTTGGGTATGCTGGGCATATGTTTGGATGATACCAAACTAGAACCCAAATTGGATAAGTGCCAAATGAAGGTTATCTTAAGGATACCATAAGTATTGTACTTATACATCTCACAAGAGAACAATTAGATTGTTGCTCACCATGCGGTTTTCCTAAGATGAATACCGATATGCAGTGGTAAGTGGGAGGATAGTGAAACTCGATGAAAATCGGAGTAATACTATTCCAGGCATAGATCCTAATGGAACACAAATAGTTCATCAATGATGTAACTATACCATAATCTTCGAATATACACAAGAACCGCGTAATCGGAGAGAGTCAGAAAATAAACCTGGGGTATGGGTTTCTGATCTCACCTCGTAAAGATGTAAATCTTTTGAGGTATACCAACTGACTACGCATGAGGTAGTGATACAAGGTATCGACTCCCTATTATGACAAAGTGTCATGAATCCGAAATGGATTCTATGTAAATCAACAAGTTTGGATACTAGTTGATGTACCGCATGGCATTGTGCCTATTGGTGCTATATAAGTCTTCAAGGAAGACATACATTGATGGCAACGTACCAACGTATAAATCTAGGCTTTTAGCGGAAAGGTATCGCTATCAACATTATGTTGATTTCGATTCAACCTTTTACCTGTTGCCACAGTGAATCCATTTGGATAATGCTTGCTTATGCTGCATGTTTCATTTATGAAATATGGCAGCTGGAACGGGAAAATCGCTTTAATGAAAAGGAAACCTTTTGGAGGATGTTTACAACATCCTGTCGATTTTGTCGTACATTAACTAGCAAACAAGGTTTGCGGGTTAATCGATCCATGTTTGGATTAAAGCAAACAAGGGTTCTAAGAATTATTGTTTTGATGTAATCATAATGGAGTATGATTTAATTCAAAATGAAATGATTCTTGTGTATATAAGGAGGTTAGTGGGAGCGCACTGACAATAAATGTCCTAAATAAATAATGATAAACTATGTCATTTCTTGGAAATGATAATCCCAATAAATAATCGGCGAAAGCTTGGCTTTCGAGAAAACTCTCCGTGGAATCGTACATTGAAAATGTACATAACCTGGTGTCTCATACGCTTTGAGCATATGATTCACAAACAGGCCAATCCGAGTGATAGTCACTGGATTAATGTTAAGAACATCCGTTAGTATCTTGGAGAACTAAGGATGTTGTCTTAAACTATGGACATGGAGAACTTGAAGTGACTGGGATCACTGTTGCAAGTTTCCTAACCGATATAGATGACTGTAAGTCACAAACGGTACTACACAGTTTGAATAACGGTACAATAAGCTGGAAATCTTCTAAGCAAGATACTGTTACTGAATAAACAACAAATGCGGATAATTGCTGTAGCTGAGGCAGCAATAGAAGCCATTTGGGTCGATAATAAATCTAATTAGATTAGATATAGTTTTGTTAGCAGCTGAGCTAGGAGTCAGCACAGGCTAAAGAATTAATGGTCTCATCAACGATCCAGATACATACTTCGATATTCATCTGATTCGTTTGGATCATACATCGTGGCGATGTGATGATCGACTAAATCGCGTCAGACGATAATCATGCAAATCCGCTGATGAAAGTTCTTTATCAGCAATTTGAGCCAACCGTACATAGTTCGGGTGTTAAACATTTGAGTGACTGACTATAGGCCAAGTGGGAGATTGTTGGACAATTATGACCCATAGCATCACTATTTGTACAGATCACGGTGTTGTTGTACAAATTAACTATGTGACAAAGGAGATTGCACTATTATCATTTGTGATTAGATCACCTCGATATATAAATGATGAGAGGTCCTTATGATTTGTTCCTGGATTGAGAATGATATGAGACAGTATCAATCCATAAAGGATAAATCATTAAACGTCCCTAGTCAGAGCATTATCGAGATTGGACATCGATGAATGTGTAAAAGACTAGTATTACAATTGTGCGTGTTGTGAGGGCACAACGGCATAGTTCTCATATATTTGGGTATAGGATACTCATGCAAGTGTAATATGAGGTTGTGTTTCACCGATGGTACGGGAAACAGCTTCGCTCTGGATAGACCCCCTCAGAATTCCATTGGTAGTATGACTACGTGTCTATGGAAGTCCGAAATCAGGGTAGGTGTATTTGGTCTTAACCTGAGACTTGCACCGCTAATGCATACGACAATCAATATACTTTGGTTGAGGTCGTCCATGGCTTTAACCGGTTCCTGTGTACGCCAATTCTGGGTATATCGAGAATCGTAGTGTGTTGGGTGTGATGTCAAGATGGAAGTTTCACTCCAGTCATATGGAGTTGATGATCGTGCAGGGATACAGAACTGGCTCTCTATATAAGGTTGCAACCGTCGGGATAATATGACTTGGTCATGATTATCCGATTTTAAAGAGACTAGTTGCTCGTTATCCGATATATGCATCGTACGGGGCAGACACTGTACCAGCCCCAGGCCTTGCATGTGATCATCTGACACTGGACAGAAATACGCAGTACTACGGTATACTACGCTTGATATAGATCCTTATGCCTGTAAGGATATTTCCGGAGAATTGGGTAGGCATGGCGCTTTGCTAGAGGCCAACATTGTCTTGTAAATCGGTATAAACGTAATACGAGGTACTTACGTGTTCGGATAGTCCGACGACCGAATTTATTGCCAACATATCCGGGGATCTCATGGGTCGCTTCCCAAAGATTCACCGATGACGTATAACTCGCACTCTTAATTAATCTGGGATTAATTAGATGAGAGAGAAAATTAATCTGGGATTAATTGCGGAGATATTTTATCTAGGATAAAATATCATTTAAAGAGAGAGAACGATTAATTTGGAATTAATCAGTAAATTGATATATTTGATATATTAAATGAAATTAGATTTCAACGCGGAATTAAAATTAGATTTTAATTCGGGCGAACGAATTAATTTAGAATTAATTCGTTAGCGACGTGAATAGTGACTTCGCTAGGCGTAATCATTTAATTACGTCGCAACGGAAAGTTCGTTAATTTGGAATTAGCGAACCCGAGCCCGAGATTATTTGCGAGCGCATTCGCATTTCGAATTCGAGTGCGGAAAATCAAATCAAGCGTCAAATCGCTAGTCGCAACTAGCGTCACATCATTCGTCAATCAAGTGATGGATGTCTTTCACTTTGAGTGATTGACGCAAGTCATTATTCACTGATTGATGGAAGTTGATGTGAGTTGAGTGATGTGTGTGGTTGGCATTTTTGGGCATTAATTGCCTTGACTTTTGGAACCAAATTTGTGTATTTGATTTTAGAAATCAAATACCAAAAACACTTAACACATTTTTCATCATCTCTCCTCTCTTTTCCTCTTCTCTCCTCACGTTTTTTCTTCTTGATAAGGCATTAAACTGCCGAGTTTGATGAAGAAAAAAAGGAAGCAAGAGTTGGATTTTGTGGCAAAAATCGCAAGCGCTAGCACACTACGAGATATGCGAAGGTGATAGGGAAGTTCACCCATGAGCCGGGAATCGTTCGACGAGGCTTGGAGCTTCATTTCTCAGCTCAAAATCTGAAAATGGTGGAGCAAGGGACTGCACTGTTTTGGCGTGAACAAGAGGAGCAAAATCAATTTTGTTTGTTGCTGATTCGTCTCAACCGATCGATGTGAGTATTCCGCTACCTCCATTGATGTATTCACATGTTATTTTCATGCTTATATGATCTTGGGACCTAAATTAGAAACCAACAATGCTACCGATGTTGTTGCTTTCTGAATCGAGTCTCCCAATAGCATATACAAGTTTGCTGAGTCCTTTTCAGCTTTCAAGACAGTAAGTGTTCATTTCACCATCTTTAATACCTCGTTTAAAATAACGGTATTCTATCCGAGGTCATCTAACTGTCCAACTGACAGAAGATTTTTCTTCATTCCCACATCATGTCAAACATCTTGTACAGTGCGGATAGTACCATCGTACATCTTTATTTTGATGGCTCCAATCCCAGTAATTTTCAAGACATGATCATTGCCTAGACAGGTTCATAATGACATAACCATTCTCTCTTGAGGTCATGTGCCATGTTGCTACGGAATCAACCAACCATGCATCACTTAGTTGTTTTCTACTATCATTCGACACCATTGCTACTTCACTGTAAAGTGCGCCACTATCTTCAGAAGTACTTGCAACACATCCCTGAGTTTTTGTTGCAACAATAACTTTTTCTGTACCATTCTTCATATTCCAACAATCTTTCTTGACGTGTCATTTCTTGCCACAATTGTAGCATTTAACATCTTCTTACTTTTTGATTTTGATCTGTCATGGTTTTGACTCCCACTTGAGCCACGATCCATTGATCTCCCTCTTGTCATTGCCAATGGTTCTACTTGTTGCGAACTAGATGATATGTATTCCTTATTTTTACGCCTAGATTCTTCTTCCAGAGCAGCAGCTGTAACTTTGTCAAAGACTAGATTACTAGTGACAATATTACTTGTCAAGTTGATGATAAGTTGATCATACGAATCAGACAGACTTTGAAGTAGAATCTCCGCAAGTTCATTTGTTGATATACTATAATCCAACACAGTGAATTGGGAAAATAGTGTATTCAAGTTGTTGATGTGATCCGTCATGGATGTGGACTCACTCATTCGAATAGTGTAAAGTCTCATCTTTAAGAAGATTTTACTGTGTAGTGACTTGACCTCGTATAATTTGGTAAGTGCATCCCAAATCTCTTTTGCAGTCCTCTTCTCTGCAACACTGGATAACACAGAATCTGCTAAGGCTATAAGCAAGTTGGCTATAGCATTGTCATCCATATCCTTCCATTTTTCATCAGTCATTCCATTTTATCTCTCTCCAATTGCCGCCAAGAAATTGTCTTTTCTCAAGATTGCTTTTATTTTAAGTTTCCATAAGGAAAAGTTGCTCCCGTTGAACTTCTCAATTACGAACTTTCCTGCCATGTTTCTGATGACGATCAGCTTCTCACTTGAGTCGGCTTTTTACTACTTCACCGTGAATAGTACCGTATATGTGAATAGTACCATATACGTGAATAATAATGTATACATGAATAGTACCGTATATGTGAATAGTACTATACCATATATGTGAATAGTTTCTGTGAATAGTAACCCTGAACCTGAAGCGCTGATACCACTGTTAGAGGATCATAGGCTGAAGCTGGCACGCAAATAAAGTGAAATTGAGAATTATCGATCGCTAGTTTAGGAGGCGTTGCCTACCATATAACAATACAATAATAATAATGAGGCTTAGCCTACCATAAATATTAACAATAAAATAAATCAATGAGACAAAGATTTAACGTGGTAAAATCCTCAATGTGAGGGAAACATCCACGGGCAAAAGTAGAAGGATTTCACTATAGTGGAAAGAATTTTACAACCTCTCTCTAAACAGAAGGAGTGAACTATCTCACACTCTCTTAGAATAGGAGAACTACAACTCTCTCACAAACTCTTAAGTAGAAACTATATTTTCTCTCTTAGAATACATGAGATTTGGTTGAGAATGAGATGAAAGAAATGATGAAATGAAACCTCTATTTATAGGCATGAGATTCATTGTACAAATAGTGAATTATAATATTTTATTATTTTTAAGTATGTGGGACCACCCATATATTTTATTTATTTTTTCTTAATCATTTCACCGAAAGGTGTAAAAGATTAACATATTTGCATTCCTGATTACTTATTGGCTTGGGCTTCCTTAGATTAATTTTGTCTCGTTTTGTTTTGTTTTGTTTTGTTATGGTTTGAGTTTTTGTATAATTTTTGTCTGTAATGTGGCTTTACATGTCAAGTCTCGCTCTTTCTTATTCTGAACTTTGCCTGTGTTTTGATTTTCTTTTCTTTCTTTCTTCTTTGCTGTTCTTAAGTCTCACTTCTCGTGAGCCCTGTTTATCCTTAATAATAATACTTATTCCCTCCTTGTCAAAAAAAAAAAAAAAAAAAAACTCTGCACCCTTGAACTAAATATTGCATTCAAATTCCTTTTCGAGAGCATGGATTCCTATAACTTTGTTACCCTTTTGAGCCTTGAATCTGCTTAAACAACTCCAATACAGTGGCTGAAGAAAGTGCAGGCCATAAGAGAAATTGAATATCGGTTTTGCATTGGTTCATGTTGCTAAAAGTTGTTAAGAACTAAAAAAAGAGGGTTTACATTTGAAGTAATTTTTGGTGATGAATCCCGATTTTAAGTTAAAAAATACAAAATTATTCAATTCAGAATAATTTTTCATTTCAAATCTGTAATCGAGACTAAAACAGAATGTTGATGGTGTTTTCAGGCACTATAACATTTAAGACAGCACGACGATGACATAAGGGTAATTCCCTGACTGGTTGAGATCATATAGCCGAACCGACCATAACATGTGAAGACCGACCACTTTGGTTCGGATGACCGAGCACTATAAGGTCGGCAGAAACACTCTCAGCATAAAAGATTGTCATGACCGACCTCATGAAGACCGACCAGACAGTGAGTCGTGTTCAAGGTGACGACACCCTATTCTTGCGGATAAGGTAAAACGGATTATCCTACTCTCACAAGGAAATGAAGTCAGAATCCGAGAAGGAATAAGAAAAGAGAAGAGAATCGGACTAGGAACCCTTACAATGAAAGAAAACTAAAGATCAACTAGGATTTCTTGTGCAAATAGGAGTCTGATTTCTGTGTTATTATAAATAGGAGGGCATAGTATGTGTAAAAGGGATCATCATCAAAAAATTAGTGATCAGAATCATCAAGCTCTGATTTGTAAAAGCACAAAAAGATCTGAGAAACGTATTGAAGTAATAAAAAGTAGCATCCTGTTTCTGCCCGTGGACGTAGGTCGGACCAAGATCCGCCGAACCACGTTAAATCTCTTTGTCGATTGGTGTGTTTATCTGTCTCTCGCTAAATTTGCTTTTGGTCCCCCATAACCAAACAAATTCACTATTGAAGGAGGATTTTCTCGGAGGTAAAATTCTCGTATTACCCTGAGACCAAAATCCACCGTCAACAGTTGGCGCCGTCTGTGGGGAACTTAACAAAAAGCAACTCGCGTAGTGAGACAATGGCGGAAGACGGAAACCACCAACCATCAGGGAGCTCGGCTGAAGACTGGATGGAAAAGATTGAGGAGAACCTTAGGAAAGAAAGGGAGGAAAGCCAAACTCTGCTAAAAACCATAGTAGACCGGTTGGAAAGGATAGAAGGGGCACACAATGGAAAATTCGAGGCCGGGACTAGCCGACGAAGGAACGACATAGCAGAAGGAAAAATAATTGTCGATACAAGTGAGGACGACAGACCCCGGAGGAGGGATCCTTACAGGGTAAGATCTGTAGTGGTTCAGGAAGATTCCCAGACCGAGGACACATGGGAGGAGAAGATGACAAATCGTCACCAGACTCCTCCTACGATAGCCCTCACAACACCCGGAGAAGAGAAAAGAAAATAATGAAAAAGTACGAGAAGATACCGACCCCGAGAAGCACCATTCCCGAGATAGCAGAAAGAAAAGAAACCACATGGGGCGGCATGGAACCAAAGACAGCACCATGAAATCTTGGTTACGGGAGGAGCTGGTCAAATGGGGAGTATACCCCAATGCAGACAGAGGGGATGCCCAGGACGGCAAAGATGAGTCCCCCCTCACAGAAGAAATAAAGTCAGAGAAATTCCCAAAAAGATTCAGCATGCCGACCATGACACCATACAAGGGCCATACCGATCCCAAAACCCACATTGAAGGTTTCGTCCTACTAATGGAGGTGCAAGGGGTAACAGGGGACTCCATCTGCAAAGTGTTCCCCCTAACTCTGTCCGGACCGGCCATTCTATGGTATAGAAGCCTAGCCCCAAGGAGCATCAGCAGCTTCGCACAACTGAGAAAGTCATTCATACGACACTTCAAGGGGGCTTGTGTCCCCAGAAAGACAATTGGAGAACTAAGGCTTATGAAACAAGGAGACGATGAACCTCTGAAGATATTTATTGAAAGATACCATAATATGGTACTCGAAGTCGGAGGGTATGAATCCCCCGAGGCCCTGGAAAGCTTGAAGGGAGCCTTGAGGGTCGGAAGGCTATGGACCCATCTAAGGATCCAAGACACCCCGGACTACGCCACCGCTCTGGAGGTGGCCCGAAAATTTGTTTTGTTAGAGAACGAAGAGAAAGTATCCCGAAAAGGGAACACCATCAGAGAAAGAACCGCAAGGGAGGGTGCCCCCCGCCGAACAGAAAGAGAATCCAGAAAACCACCCCCGAAGCACAAAGAATTCAAGCCACTGCACCGGGACAATCAAGAGAGAAGGGCGCCGACCCAAGTAAACCATGTGGTCGGGGAAGATGCATACATTCCCCTAAAGAAACCACTAGGGCAAATTGTCATGGAGATCCAGGGGAAAGGCCTCTTAGTAGAACCCGACCAAAGGAGATTCCCCCCGGACAAAAGGAACCAAAAGGCTTATTGTATACACCACAACTCCAAAGGACATGCAACAGACAGATGTAAAGATATGCGAGAACAAATGGAAGATCTAGCATGAAACGGGTATCTAAACAAATACATTGACCACGAGGTCATGACAGCCAGACAAAGAGCACGTGGTCGCCAAATCAATATCATCGCAGAAGGAAGAACACTGGCCGAAAACTCTAACCGGTCATGGAAAGATTACAGCAGAACCCGAGGACCAGATGTCTTAGAAACAAAGCAGGTCACAGGGCTACAGGGAGGCCGATCGGTACCAATAATGTTCACTGATGAGGATACCCGAGGAGTAAGTTTCCCTCATGACGATGCATTGATAATCAAGGCAGTCATCAGCGGGTCAGAGGTAGACAGAATCCTAGTGGACCCCGGGAGCGCGGTTGACATAATTTCCAGAGAAGCACTGGACGACCTAGGGGTAGAATATGCAACCCTGACCAACGATAGCACTCCCTTATACGGTTTCGGAGGATCAGCCGTCATCCCACTAGGAAGAATACAGTTGGCAATAACTGTCGGGACACATCCTCGGACCCGGACGATCATGACAGACTTCACTGTAGTAGACTGCATGAGCAGTTACCAGGCCATCGTCGGGCGACCCTTCATGATGAAAATAAAAGCCGTGATGTCCTGCTACCACCTGAAACTGAAATTCCCCACTCGGGAGGGGATTGGAATTGTGTGCGGAAGCCAGAAAACAGCTCGCAGCTGCTTCGCAACTCTCTTACAAGAAACTATTTGCATCACAGAAGACAACCGAAAACGACAAAGGAACCAGGGAGAAGAAGAAGAAGACAGAAGCCCAGGCGCCTGGCCAAACAAAAATGCCCGACTCGCTGCAGCTGAGGAAACCGAGGAGATAGAACTTTACGGGACAGGAAAAAGTATAAAGATAGGGGGAGGCCTGAGCGAGTCCATACGACAAGATCTTCTAGAATGCCTGAAGGGATACCCGGACGTCTTTGCCTGGGGATACAATGACATGCCGGGGATCGACCCGAAATTCATCAATCACCGCCTAGCAGTAGACTCATCTCGCAAGCCGGTCAGGCAAAAGAGAATGAACTTCAATCAAGAGAGGAGTAAAGTAATGGCAGCCGAGGTCGAGAAGCTACTAAAGGCGGGTCTCATCAGGGAAGCAAGGTACCCGGATTGGGTATCAAACGTGGTATTGGTCAGGAAGAACAATGGCAAGTGGCGAATGTGTGTCGATTTCACCGACTTAAACAAGGCGTGCCCAAAGGACAGCTTTCCTTTGCCAAACATAGATCAGCTAGTAGACACCACAGCCTGTCAAGGCTTACTGAGCTTCATGGATGCTTTCTCCGGATACAACCAGGTCAAAATGTGCCCGGCAGACGAAGAGAAGACAACCTTCATCACAGATCAGGGGCTTTACTGCTATAAAGTGATGCCCTTCGGGCTAAAAAACGCTGGGGCAACTTTCCAAAAGTTGGTAAACAAAGTTTTCAAACCACTCATCGGCATTACAATGCTGGTTTATGTCGATGACATGATAACAATGTCAAAAGAACCAAACAACCACATGGACGACCTAAAAAGGACCTTCGAGCTTCTAAGAAAACACAACCTGAAGCTCAATCCGGAAAAATGTACCTTCGGGGTAGCTTCAGGGAAGTTTTTAGGCTACATGGTAAGTGCCCGAGGAATTGAAGCAAACCCACAGAAGATCCAGGCAATACTGGCCCTAAAATCTCCCAAAACAGTAAAAGAAGTACAGAGTCTGACCGGTAGAGTGGCCGCGCTCAACCGGTTCATATCACGAGCAACTGACAAATGCCACCATTTCTTCAAAGTAATCCAAAAAGCAAAAAAGGATGTCGACTGGACGATAGAGTGCGAAGAAGCCTTCCAGCAGTTGAAACAGTATCTGGTGCAGCCCCCACTCCTGGCTAAACCACTCCCAGGTGAAACATTATACCTATATCTGGCTGTTTCAGACCGAGCAGTGAGTTCAGTACTGATACAGGAAACCGACAAGATCCATAAGCCTGTCTACTATATCAGCAAAGCCCTCTTAGACGCTGAAACCCGGTATCCAGTACACGAACTAGTCGCCCTTTCACTAGTTACGGCAGCTCGAAAATTACGGCCTTACTTCCAGGCCCATCCTATCCGGGTATACACAGGCCACCCCCTAAAACAAATTCTGCAGCGGCCAGAGGTTTCCGGCAGATTAGTAAAGTGGTCGGTAGAACTAAGTGAACATGACATCGCCTATCTGTAGGGGTTATTTAGGGGGTGAATCCGGTAACGCAGCGGAAGCGGTGAAAATCCGATTTTCAGATTTCAAAACTTTTTCTCGGATTAATTAAATAAACTTATTTATTTAATATTCCCAATAGTCAAATTAGGCACCAAATGGTGCTCTCGGCTTTGTGAGGAATAATGGGGATTTTGGTTGCTTTGGTGTTTTGATGTTTTGAACATCATAAGTTCATCCTAGAAATGATTTAGAATCATTCAAAATTGATTGGATCAATTTCGGACTAAAACGGGCAAAAAACCAAAGCAATGGTATTTCGGTAAATTCACTTAAAATTGTTTTATTGAATTTATTTTCATAATTTGATTATTGGAATATTAAATAAATAAGTTTATTTAATTAATCCGAGAAAAAGTTTTGAAATCTGAAAATCGAATTTTCACCGCTTCCGCTGCGTTACCGGATTCACCCCCTAAATAACCCCTACAAAATGGTATCAGAGCGAGTCTGATTCTAGGCCACCTATAATGATTAGCCTTCATTGAATCAATGTTTAATCATGTTTTCTTGACTTTGTGCATGCTTATTAGGATCTAAACTGGTTAGATTTAGGGTGTATGACACTTAGCGGAAAATCCCTAATAATAAGGTTTAAATGTAATTATGTAATTGATGCATGTTATATGGTCCGTCTTGTCAATACGGTTTATGAATATCTCTTTGTGACTACATCTGAGATCGTGCCTCTGCTGTGAGGATGTAGCCGATAAAGATTTATTTATACCGGATGTATATCAGATACTAGATAAATTCAAGCGAAAGCGGAATTCTGAACGTGCCCTAGCTGTCAGGATTACGTAAGTAACTTGAGTTTATCATTGGCGAGTTTAACTTTGGTACGTCTCCTTGTGGGCCTGCCTTCGCAGCGACAACGAGAAACGGCCAGGACCGGTACTTAGGAGTCATTAGTGAATGATTGACAAATGAGTTGTCTACCTGATGAATATACGTAGGCGAGACCGTGCCTCTGCTGTGAGCCGAAATATATTCACGGGATCCACTTTTCACTATTAGAATTTAATTTAATTATTAAATATTTGTATTCTGTTTTGGGATTACAGTATTGCATGATTTAGTGGGAGGGGCATATTAGATTAAAAATCCATGATCTAGTTTATGCTTATGATATTATATGAAACTGCTTAATTTCTGCTAACCGTTTTTCGTGATCTATATGATAGATTGGCGATGGCGGGACAATCCACAATTCAGTTTACGCGTATGCTTGATGCGAACAAACTAAAAGGCGCTGAGAACTTTGCAGACTGGGAATTGGATTTGAGGATTGTCCTCGATTCCGAAAAGCTGGGTTATGTTCTTGAGGGTCCGTTGCCCCTTGCAGTGGGTGCGGATGCTTCGGAGGAGGAACGCCAAGTTTTTGAAACTTGGAAGGATGATGATTTAAGGGTTAAATCATACATCCTTAGTTCACTGTCTCCGAAACTCAAGCAACAGTATTATGGTATGTTAGATTCCTATAGTATGATGACGCGATTAAGACAATCGTTTGAGAACCAGGAACAAGTTATTGTTCACAAAGTCGCCATGGAACTGTTCCATGCGCGTCTGGATGAGGGGCAGAGTGTCAGCCCACATGTTCTTCAGATGATCGATTTGATCGATCAATTGAGGCAACATAATCTCATCTTGAATGACATTCTTGGTAGGAGTGTCATTCTTGGTTCACTGCCAGCTTCATTTCGCCAGTTCGTGATGTACTTCAACATGCACGGGACTGTCTGTATCTACCAGGAGCTACATAGGATGTTGCTCACGGCAGAAGAGGACCTTAAGAAGCGAGTACCGACTAGCCCTCCTAGAACTACTTCTCTTTCGGCTTCTTCCCAAGGATGGTCCAAGGGAAAGAATAAGAAAGGCAAGAAGAAGAAGAAGGCTTTTGGTCCTCAACAACAGACGAAGATTGCAAAGCCCAAAAGGGCTTCTGAAGACAAATGCCACCACTGCAGCAAAGTTGGGCACTGGAAAAGGAACTGTCCTGATTACATTGCCCAAGTGAGGAGAGACAGAGCTTCTACATCAGGTACTTTAATTTTTCCAGTTATTGATTTATCTTTGGCTTGTGAAGCCGTTACATCCAGCTGGATTTTAGATTCTGCTTGTCCCATTCACATTTGCAATTCGTTGCAGGTGCTGGAGGAAAGTAGGAAACTGAAGCCTGGAGAGATGCAGTTGCGATTCGGGAGTGGAGACTCTTTGGATGCAGTTGCAGTGGGAGTATGCGAGATCTCATTACCGAATGGGACACTTTTGTTATATGACTGTCATTTTGTACCGGGATGTGTCGCTAATATTATATCACTTTTTGTATTAGATACAGAAGGCTATTGTATTAATATTAAGAATAGTTCTTTGTATTTATATGATAAAAATAATATTCAGATCCTTAATTGTCCAAACCAGCATGGTCATTATACATTGCAAACTTCAAAAGATATATTAAGTACTGGAGTTAATAAACGTAGTTTACCTGTAATAAATAATACTGAACTTTGGCATATGAGACTTGGTCACATTGGCGTTAAACGCCTTACCCAATTGGTTAGGAATGGTTTGATATCAGATCTTACCATTGAATCCTATCCAACTTGTGAATCCTGTATTCAGGGTAAGATGACCAAAGCCCCATTTTCTGGTGTTGGACACCGTGCCACTAACTTACTGGAACTCGTACATTCTGATGTATGTGGTCCACTAAGTCAAACTGCTCACAGTGGTTATTCGTACTTCGTTACCTTTATCGATGATTTATCACGGTAATGTTATGTGTATTTGATGCAACATAAATCGGAAACCTTTGAAAAGTTCAAAGAGTTCCGAAATGAAGTAGAAAAACAAACTGGTAAATATATTAAATGCCTTCGATCAGATCGAGGCGGTGAATATATGAGTGGTGAGTTCATGGATTATATGAAGGAGAATGGGATTCTCGCTCAATATACTCCTCCAGGTACACCACAGCACAATGGTGTATCTGAAAAGAGAAATCGGACTTTATTGGATATGGTCCGATCGATGTTGAGTTTCACAGATTTGCCCTATTACTTATGGGGCTACTGTCACTTAACAGCCGCACATCTTTTGAATAAGATTCCTTCAAAGGCTGTTCCTACGACACCGTATCAGATATGGTTCGGTAAGAGACCAAATCTTAATTATATTAAGGTTTGGGGTTGTCCTGCCTATGTCAGGGTAACTCAGCAAAGTAAGCTTTCGCCTCGAGGGCAAAAGTTTAGGTTTGTTGGATATCCCTCGAACACGAGGGGATATCTGTTCTATGATACCGAGCATCGAAATGTGTTCGTAGCTCGCTTCGCAAAATTTCTAGAAGTAGAATTTTTGTCAGAAGGTGGTGATCATAGACAGGTTGAGCTTGATGAAGTCCAACCTGAAAACAACGAACCAACGGAGGAACCTGAAGTTCAAGTAGATGAAGGACCTTCAACACACACACTCCGTAGGTCGGAAAGGGTATCTAGACCTCCTGAACACTTGTATTTGATACAAGAAAAGAGTCTGGATGTTCTCTTAGTTGAAGAGACAGATCCTTTTTACCTATAGAGAATCGATGTTGGACATCGACTCCGTGAAATGGCAAAGTGCCATGAAATCCGAGATAGACTCAATGCATGAAAATCAAGTTTGGGACTTGATTCCGCTTCCCGAAGGAATTGTTCCTATCGGTTGTAAATGGGTTTACAAGAGGAAGCGCGGGCCTGACGGTAAGGTTGAAACTTACAAGGCCCGACTGGTAGCAAAAGGTTACACGCAGCGACCTGGCTTCGACTACGATGAAACTTTTTCCCCGGTAGCAATGCTTAAGTCTATCCGGATTTTGCTTTCTATAGCTGCGTATCATGACTACGAGATTTGGCAAATGGATGTCAAAACGGCTTTTCTAAATGGATTTCTTGATGAAGAAATCTATATGGAACAGCCGGAAGGTTTCACATCCAGCGAAACCTCGGGTATGGTATGTAAGCTTAAGAAGTCCATTTATGGACTTAAACAAGCTTCACGAAGTTGGAATCTTCGATTCGATGAGATTATTAGATCGTCTGGTTTTCTCAAGAATTCGGAAGAATCCTGTGTGTATCAGAAGGCCAGTGGGAGCATGGTCGTATTTTTAGTCCTATATGTTGATGACATCCTAATCATTGGGAATGATTTAGGAATGTTGCAAAGCGTCAAAGCGTACCTCTGTAAGAATTTCTCATGAGGACCTGGGAGAAGCTTCCTATGTTTTAGGGATAAAACTCTATAGAGATAGACAAAGGAGGCTGATTGGGTTATCCTAATCAACGTACATAGATAAGATCTTGGAACGGTATAGCTTTGGTAACTGTAAGACAGCAAACATACCGTTCAGACATGGGATTCATCATTCTAAGAAGATGTGTCCACAAACAGAAGATGAGAAGGTTAGAATGTCTAACCAACCTTATGCTTCATTTTGGGTAGCATAATGTATGCCATGTTATGTACGAGGCCTGATATCAGTTTCGCTGTTAGCGTAACTAGTCGATATCAGTCCAATCCAGGTAATGACCATTGGATGGCCATTAAACATATCCTAAAGTATCTTAAGGTACTAAGGATAAGTTAATAATATATGGAGGAAACGAACTGCAGGTTAATGGGTATACAGACTCCGATTTCCAATCAGATCCCGATGATAGAAAGTCTACATCTGGATTTGTCTTTACCCTTAACGGAGGTGCAGTTTGTTGGAAGAGTTCCAAACAGGGATCGACAGCTGATTCCACCACTAAGGCGGAATATATTGCAGCTTCTGAAGCTGCAAAAGAGGCTGTGTGGATAAAGAACTTTATCACAGAATTGGGAGTTGTCCCAAGTATCGAGAATGCGATTCCGTTATACTGTGATAATACTGGAGCCATTGCGCAAGCAAAGGAACCGAGGGCGGATCAGAAGTCGAAGCATGTGGAACGTAAGTACCACATCATTCGAGAGATCGTGTCGCGAGGGGATATTGTCGTGTGCAAGGTACCGAGTGAAGATAATGTAGCAGACCCGCTGACGAAGGCCATACCTCCGAAGTTGTTTGATAAAACGTGGAGTCCATGGGTATTAGATACAATCGATTGGCACTAGAGCAAGTGGGAGATTTTGTTGGGGTTGGTGCTCAGAGCGCCAATTCCCGGTTGTATTTCTGTTAAATACTTCTGTAAAACATTATTATTATGAATAATATATGCAGTTTCTATAATATAATCTATATTTCTATATGGTAAAGACGTAATGACCCGAGAATGATTAGTCATGATACAGTTGCAAAAGCGTCGCAACGGACATTGAGAAGTATCATGACGTTGTCATTCTCAGACAGTTCCTGGTCAAGGTTTACACTACTTGGTCAGTATAGTAAACCCGTTGAGACCGGTACATGTCGTATACTGGAATATATGATTCCAATGGTTTCTCAATGAACCATTAGTCTTGGAGACTAGTATAGACGTGTAGGTGTTTAGCGGATAAACACTGAACGACTCACCGAAGATTCTTAATGGATGGTACACCAGCGTCAATAAGAATCTTCTTGGGTTGAGTAGCACTTGTGATTCTTAGACTTGAGATGCCATTGTGGGCACATGAGACATCTTCTACATTAGACGGCAGTCACGTCACCGATCTATTTAGATCAGACCTCCGCCTGTTCGTTGGGTGTAGATAGATCCTCAGGGTGTCCCATGTGTATCAAGATAGGATCCGTCAGTTCTGTGTACCAGAGCATAGGTAGTCCATATGATTAGCAATCAGATAAAACCATGGGCCCGTGGTAAAGTTTAGAAGCTAGTTCTAAACATTCTTTTTGAGATTGCTAATAGAATAGTCGACTGGATAATCCCGATAGAGATTTGACGTTTACATCTATATCTCTGGGATTTATCCGGATACATGTGACGGAGGAATTATACATTTGCCATGACCTCGACCTGTATGGTTCAGCGAGATTATTCGTGATCGTCATAATCTACGGGTGGATAGATTATGGACACGAAATTAGATTTTGTGACGGATATGCCTGAACCTAGAGAGTCTCAATAATGAAACATACTCGTTGAGCACTAGAGCAACATAAATAAATAATATTGATATTATTAAAGTCGTTTAATGGTTAAACGCAAGATACATGCTAAAGAGACTAGATAGTCATTTCCTTAATTATTGTGTATTTACATTTAATACTTGATTAATTTAAATACACATTAATTAATAGTCAAAATGAGTTATTTGACTTATTTCCTAAATGAATATATGTTTTTAATATTTAATGTAAATATTATACATATATTTAATATATTTGTATTTGATTAATTAATTAATTATTTAATTGTTAAATGATTAAATTAATTAAAATATAAATATCTTACATTAGGATATTTAAAGTAAATGACATTAGTTGCATTTGTTGACCAAAATAAATATCTAATAAAGTAGTTTATAAGATATTTGTGCAAGTTGAATAATGATAATTGAAATGAAATTGAAATTACAATTTCTTGCATTTGGTATATGCAATTCGGCAAGGCATATTTTTGCCTTAATATAAATTGTTTTCATTTTCATTTCATTAAGTTAACCTAATACACTTTACAAGAAACACCATTAAAGAAAACAAAGAAAGCAAGTGAAGGAGAAAAGGAAAAACTTAAAGAAAAGCTGGATTTTGTAAGTTTTTCAAACTTACTATTAGAAAGGAATTTGTTCCTTAGGATCTAGGCAACATCTTGTGATGTTCTTAAGTTATTATTTTCATTATTTCTTGTGTTTTTGATGATGGAAATTTGGTTGAAAGTGTTGAGCATGTGTAATGAAGAAATGTTGTAACTATTGTAGTTATAAACATTCTTTTAAGGTTTTTGAAACCATGTTGCTAATCTAGAGTTATTGACCCACTCTTAAATGACCTAGATTTGATCTTGAGTTGTTCATTGTGTTGAGACTTGGATTGGATGGAAGAATGATGATTGAAGTAATTGATTTAATGTATTTGGTCTAATTTGTCCAATTTGAGGAAATTGAAAAATTAGGGTTTTTAACCTATTCCAAATTGGGGGTTTTCATATATGTTGAGCATTTGGGTGTGTATATGATGCATGCAAAGTTTCATGTTGAACTTATTTATACACACCAAAATGCTCAACATGAAACTTTGCATGCATCATATACACACCAAAATGCTCAACATATATGAAAACCCCCAAATTTGGAATAGGTTAAAAACCCTAATTTTTCAATTTCCTAAATTGGACAAATTAGACCAAATACATTAAATCAATTACTTCAATCATCATTCTTCCATCCAATCCAAGTCTCAACACAATGAAACAACTCAAGATCAAATCTAGGTCTTTAAGAGTGGGTCAATAACTCTAGATTAGCAACATGGTTTCAAAAACCTTAAAAGAATGTTTATAACTACAATAGTTACAACATTTCTCATTACACATGCTCAACACTTTCAACCAAATTTCCATCATCAAAAACACAAGAAATAATGAAAATAATCACTTAAGAACATCACAAGATGTTGCCTAGATCCTAAGGAACAAATTCCTTTCTAATAGTAAGTTTGAAAACTTACAAAATCCAAGCTTTTCTTTAAGTTTTCCTTTTCTCCTTCACTTGCTTTCTTTGTTTTCTTTAATGGTGTTTCTTGTAAAGTGTATTAGGTTAACTTAATGAAATGAAAATGAAAACAATTTTATTAAGGCAAAAATATGCTTGGCCGAAATTGCATATACCAAATGCAAGAAATTGTAATTTCAATTTCATTTCAATTATCATTATATCAACTTGCACAAATATCTTATAAACTACTTTATTAGATATTTATTTTGGTCAACAAATGCAACTAATGTCATTTACTTTAAATATCCTAATGTAAGATATTTATATTTTAATTAATTTAATCATTTAACAATTAAATAATTAATTAATTAATCAAATACAAATATATTAAATATATGTATAATATTTACATTAAATATTAAAAACATATATTCATTTAGGAAATAAGTCAAATAACTCATTTTGACTATTAATTAATGTGTATTTAAATTAATCAAGTATTAAATGTAAATACACAATAATTAAGGAAATGACTATCTAGTCTCTTTAGCATGTATCTTGCGTTTAACCATTAAACGACTTTATAAATAATCAATATTATTTATTTATGTTGCTCTAGTGCTCAACGAGTATGTTCATTATTGAGACTCTCTAGGTTCAGGCATATCCGTCACAAAATCTAATTTCGTGTCCATAATCTATCCACCCGTAGATTATGACGATCACGATAATCTCGCTGAACCATACAGGTCGAGGTCATGGCAAATGTATAATTCCTCCGTCACATGTATCCGGATAAATCCCAGAGATATAGATGTAAAGTCAAATCTCTATCGGGATTATCCAGTCGACTATTCTATTAGCAATCTCAAAAAGAATGTTTAGAACTAGCTTCTAAACTTTACCACGGGCCCATGGTTTTATCTGATTGCTAATCATATGGACTACCTATGCTCTGGTACACAGAACTGACGGATCCTATCTTGATACACATAGGACACCCTGAGGATCTATCTACACCCAACGAACAGGCGGAGGTCTGATCTAAATAGATCGGTGACGTGACTGCCGTCTAATGTAGAAGATGTCTCATGTGCCCACAATGGCATCTCAAGTCTAAGAATCACAAGTGCTACTCAACCCAAGAAGATTCTTATTGACGCTGGTGTACCATCCATTAAGAATCTTCGGTGAGTCGTTCAGTGTTTATCCGCTATAAACACCTACACGTCTATACTAGTCTCCAAGACTAATGGTTCATTGAGAAACCATGGGAATCATATATTCCAGTATACGACATGTACCGGTCTCAACGGGTTTACTATACTGACCAAGTAGTGTAAACCTTGACCAGGAACTGTCTGAGAATGACAACGTCATGATACTTCTCAATGTCCGTTGCGACGCTTTTGCAACTGTATCATGACTAATCATTCTCGGGTCATTACGTCTTTACCATATAGAAATATAGATTATATTATAGAAACTGCATATATTATTCATAATAATAATGTTTTACAGAAGTATTTAACAGAAATACAACCGGGAATTGGCGCTCTGAGCACCAACCCCAACACTATCTCCCAAGAGCAGCAGTAAAGGGACAAGCCTTGGCAGATTTTGTCGCCGAATGTACCGACCCCCATACCCTGGCTATAGACGAGGACAAATGGGAAATGTCCATAGACGGTTCGGCCAGCACACAAGGCAATGGGGCGGGAGTCTTCCTAAAAAGCGACAAAGGAGAAGAAATCCTACTCGCCCTGAAATTCGCTTTCATAGCAACCAACAATGAAGCAGATTATGAAGCAATACTGGGTGGTTTGAGACTATGCACGGTGCTAGGGATCCAAAATGTGGTAGTAAGGAGTGACTCGCAGTTAGCCGTTCAGCAACTAAAAGGAGCATTTCAAGCAAAAGAGCCTGGTATGATGGCCTACCTGACCGAAGTACGAAAGCTAACAGGGAAGATGGGAGATGTAAGCTTCGAACAAATCCCCCGAGAAGACAATTGTGAGGCAGACTCCCTGGCACGGCTCGCCTCTTCAACAAAAGCCGAACACCCCAGGATAATCCCCTTGATTTACATCCGGGAAAAAAGCGTAGGAGAATCTAAAGTGGAAATTCTGGATAAAGAAAGCCAAGTATCATGGATGCAACCCATCAGAAAATACTTGGAAACGGGAGAAACACCAGAGGACAAAACAGAGGCCAGAAAGTTAAGGTACAAAAGCACCAAATTCTCCCTAATTGACGGGGTACTTTACCGACAGGGTTACTCAGTCCCCCTCTTAAGATGTCTTGCCGAAGAAGAGGCAAATTATGTGCTCAGAGAGATACATACGGGCATCTGCTGAAGCCACGCCGGAGGTCGTTCAATTGCTTTCAAAGCCTTAAGACAAGGTTTTTACTGGCCGACCATGCACCAGGACGGCATAGAAGTGGCCCGCAGGTGCGAAGGGTGTCAGAAAAATGCAAACCTCCACCACCAACTAGCAGAACAGTTGACCACGCTACTCAGTCCCTGGCCGTTCGCCCAGTGGGGACTGGACATCATTGGACCAATGCCACAAGGGAAAGGACAGGCGAAGTATACCATCGTGGCCATAGACTATTTCACCAAATGGGTGGAGGCAGAGCCATTATCCACCATAACGGAGAAAAGAGCCACTGAATTCCTGAGGAAAAATATCGTCTGCCGGTTCGGGATTCCCCGAGCCATCATCACAGACAACGGGAAGCAATTTGACAGTAAAGGTTTCAGAAAACTCTGCGAGGACCTCCACATTGCCCTAAGATTTGCCACACCAGCCCATCCCAAATCAAACGGCCAAGTCGAGGCGACGAACAAGGCCATCAAGGCCAACCTCAAAGCTCGGCTTGGATCCAGCAAAGGCCTATGGGTCGAGGAACTGCCAGAGGTACTATGGGCGCACCGGACAACCTATAAAGACTCCACGGGAGAAACCCCGTTTTCCTTAGCATATGGATATGAAGCTGTCATCCCGGCAGAGATCGGAGTAGCCTCCCATAGGGTTCAGCACTACGAGAGTAAACAGAATGAAGGACTTATCAGAAACCACCTCGACCTGATCGAAGAAAAGAGAGAGAGGTCGGCCATGAAAACGGAAATCTACCAACAAAGGATGGCCCGTTTCTACAATAAAAGAATTCGGACACGCACCTTCATCCCAGGCGACCTAGTGCTAAGAAAGGTCACCCTAAATACTCGAAAGCCAGAGGAGGGCTCCCTGGGAGCCAAATGGGAAGGGCCCTACAAGGTGGTAAAAGTGGTGAAACCGGGAGTGTACATCCTAGAGCGACTGGACGGCACAAGATTAAAAAAGCCTTGGAACGCTGAGATGTTGAGGAAATACTTCCAGTAAACTTTCCCTTCCTCCTATCTGTTTACAGCAAAAAGGACAGGGATCCAAATACATAAAGCCTCTCTCAGAATAACCCACAGAGAGTTGTAAGAAGGGCAGTATGTCCCCGAGCATGAAAAAAAAAAAACTTTTCTTTTTTCCAAGCACTCTCAAATAAAAACCATATTAAAAAAAAAAAAAAAACTCGGGGACATGCTCACGACAACGATCCAAAACTGAAAAAACCCAAAATTCGCAACCATCCGACCACGGATACCACCACAAAAATGCACAGTCACACCAGAATCATCCGACTCCATACAAAAAAAAAGGGGCACAGAGAGCATAGATCTTTGAGAAGCACAACATAAGGAGGAACATACCCTTAATGTTTCATTAATCGGCTCGGGGCTGGATTACGTTCCGCCGAGGCCTCTTCATTAGTCGGCTCGGGGCTGGATTACGTTCCGCCGAGGCCTCTTCATTAGTCGGCTCGGGGTTGGATTACGTTCCGCCGAGGCCTCTTCATTAGTCGGCTCGGGGCTGGATTACGTTCCGCCGAGGCCTCTTCATTAGTCGGCTCGGGGTTGGATTACGTTCCGCCGAGGCCTCTTCATTAGTCGGCTCGGGGCTGGATTACGTTCCGCCGAGGCCTCTTCATTAGTCGGCTCGGGGCTGGATTACGTTCCGCCGAGGCCTCTTCATTAGTCGGCTCGGGGTTGGATTTCGTTCCGCCGAGGCCTCTTCATTAGTCAGCTCGGGGCTGGATTACGTTCCACCGAGTCAATACTCATTGGACTGGGGACGGGATATTCCCCCAGAACCAAGTATCTCTCTTGGCTCGGGTCCTCAGGGACATACTCGATGCATAGGATCCATGAGAAGCATAGCACGGGGAGGGATGATACCCCTGTGGCGATTGCATACTCCAGTGTTACCGAACATGAGGAGGAACATGCCCTTAATGTGTCGAACACCCCATATTTGATCCTCACGTACCCGATGTAATGGATCCGTGGGAAAGCATAGCACGGGGGATAATGATGCCCCCGTGACGATTGCTAGCTCCAGTGTTACCGGGCCTAAGGAGGAATATGCCTTTGGTATCCCGGACACTCTTTGATCCATTCATCATCCGGATCCGCGAGAGACACAGTGTAGGCACTGCATTTTTATTAACTTGATTTTTTGCATGTGAAACCCGATGATGAGTCTCATTTGGAGGCACTACCTTTTGAGTCACGAAAGCCGCGGGAAACGGATATCGGAAGGGGAAATTCAGGATAAACAAGCTCACTGTCTTCGTTAGTGTTGCGTTCGTTATTTCGTTCGAACGGTAAACAGATTTCGGGCGTTCGTGTCACGTTCGAGGAAGCGTTCGGACGGTGTCGGTAATTCTGGTTTTGCTGCTAGCCTCACACCCCAGCCCATTTAGCTCCCCAAAGCCCATAAAACACATCCCAAATTAAATAAATAAATATTAATTTAATCATTAAACATTAAATAAAATATTTAAAACATTTACCAAACTTAAACTAAAATCATGCCTAATTTAAATATTTTGAATATATTATATACCTAAATTAAAAAGATGATATACCTAATTAAAATCAATCATAACAAATTAAAAATATTGACTTCCTAATCTAACAAATTAAATGCCTAATCCTAACCAATCAAATATATTGTATTCCTAATCTAGCCAAGACATGTCCCCCAATCAAATCCATTGCTTTCCTTACCTAGCACTAAGTCATATCCTTATTGAATGCACCAAATCCCTTCCTTGTGAGACAAGGTGAACCCCTAACCCTTCTCTATATAAACAACCCCTAACCAAAGCCATTCTTCTCCTTCAGACAACCTAAGTCACGCCCAAGCCCTAGAAACACACCAAGACTCACGGCCAAAGCAAGAAATCAAAACATAATATTTTCTCTCCATCTCATCCCCTTTAGCGTGAACCCCATCTCCCTTGCACCCCCTCCATAGCCGAATTTCTGTAGCCAACACATCCCCCCATACAGCCCTTACAACCACTAAAACACCCCCTAACAAACACTCAAAAACAGCCCCTGAATTACCTTAAAACAGCAGCCCAAATCCTTAAAAAACAGTAACATAAAAACTGCATAGATAATCTTAAAAATAATAACATACAACTGCACTAAGAACCTACACAAACTTGGAATAGTTCATTGAAAACGTTAAAACAGGTGGCCCGTGCAGTGAGCAGCAAGACAGAGACCGAATAGGAGCAGAACGGAGTTCGAACCACAAGCAAAACAGCAAAGCAGTGAGCTAGGACGCTGAACCAGTGAACCAGAAAAGTTGCGGAGCTTTACCCCTTCCGATCTTCGTGAAACGCGAGTCCGAGAGACGGCTTAGAAGGTTAGACCTGAGGGTACTTTTCACACCCATCTCTACGTGATTTTGTTGTTGTTTATTTTGGATTATATATTTTACTTATTCGTTGAATTCTGTTTATGTATGATGTGTGTTGTGGGTATGGGATGAATGAGAAATGTGTTAACTCTCGCGGTATATCGGATGGAAACCCGGACATAAATTTCATAGCCGATTCCGAATGGACGGTAATATGATCTGTACTCGGGACACAACTCCACGTACCGCTTGAGTAAACGGCACTATCTTTTGCCTTGTGTTGCTTTGGTTTGTTTATTTTTCGTCACTTGAATGCTGTATGTTGTTTATTTATGCATGATTCAATCAAGCGCATGGGCTTAGTGAGTTAGTCCAAAGGTCCTCTATTTGAGAGACGAAGAGCCGAAAAGGCCACCTTTGTGACACTACTTCGCCGCGCCGGTTGATGTGTGTTCGGTTGGATGCGAGATACGTTCAATCGGGCATACTTAGTTTGATATTATTGATTTTATCTTTTATGCATGGTTCAATCAAGCGCATGGGCTTAGTAAGTGGAATGAAAAATCCCTTATGGGGAGGGGTTAAAACCCTTTACCACGATGCTTTGCCGCGCCGGTTGATGTGTGTTCGGATTGGATGTAAGATGTGTTCAATCGGGCATACTTGGTTTTGATATGATTGGCTCTATTTTTGTATGTGTGATGTGATGCGCATGGGCTTAGTATGTTGGTCTAAAGGTCCTCTCTTTGAGAGACCAAGAGCCCCCAAAAGGCCACCTTTACGGCAGTACTTCGCCGCGCCCATTTATTTTGTTGTTTATGTATTGCGTCCCATTTCATGCATCAGGTCTGTTCCCGTTCGAACGCGTTTACGAACGCAACTCGAACGTGCATACATTTTGCCTTATCATGCATCAGGTCTCATTTCTGTTCGAACGTGTTAACAAACGCCATACGAACGTGAGCATTCTGTTTCATTTCCGTTCGAACGCGTTAACAAACGCTATACGAACGTGAGCATTCTGTTTCATTTCCGTTCGAACGCGTTTACGAACGCTACACGAACGCGAACACACTGAACTGAGACATATTCATCACATGCCACGCATAATTGTTTCTTAGGTGATTTTTATGGAACCACACATAGTCATTCTTATCTTTGTGCACATAATAATGAAAAGCATGTTTATTCCATTAGTTGCGTCGTTTGCCTTAGTCTTGATTTAACGCATTTCGATTCATATGCTTATGCCATGATGACTTTGGAGTATTATTTCTTGTGATATATCGGATGGAAACCCAGACATAAATTCCGTAGCCGATTCCGAATGGACGGTAATGCGGTCTGTACTTGGGATACAATTCTACGTATCACTTGGAAGAGTGCTCACGAGTATGCTTGTGCGGATATTATGTATGCTTGTGTTTTCATGAATATGATATGCTGAATGAAGTTGTATGTTCATTGTTACTTTGAGGTATTTTGTTAGACATGTGTTATTAGATATGAGATATATGCGAAATGTATGTATGAGTGTTATTTTGTACCCATGAATATAGAAGCATGATATTTTTAGGAAAAAATGTTACTTAAGCCTGATTAAATTATTATGTAAATCCTTTCATTACAAATGGCATAAGTAAGGGACCATTCCAAACCCAACGGTTTGAGGTCTTCCCTTGCGAGGGGTGAGTGCGGCCTTAAATCTCATTTTCCCGGTTCACACCGGGTGGCGACTCCATTACTCTCCGGTTTAGTCCCACGTGGCTACTTCGTACTCCCAACTAGGCCGCGAGCCTAGGACAACATGCGTCGCCCAGATTTTCTGTGTTCCCACACACAGCACGGGGATGCGTTATGCCCCTGTGGCGTGTGCCTGCTCCAGCGTGGTAAGGAGGAGCCCTCATACAATACACAGGCTCCCCAGTGAACCGACGTGTAGAGGATGTGCCCTTACCATTCAAACGCTCTTCTGATCCGAATCCTGGTTCGCCGGGACACTGAATTGAAAGATTCAGAATTGTGTTTTGGAGACCTCGGGCAGGACGCTGCTTTGAGACATCCATGTTGTTATTTTTTTGCAAAAGACGTTTTTTATTTTTGGGATAGGTGCTAAGTCACCCCCGCCTTTCATTTTCCAGAAACTTGTTTTCGTTTTCCGCCGGTCTGGTAGGGGGACGCCCGTGCCAGATTCGGTAAGGCTTCGAAGGTTGATTCATTTCCCTTCAGTGGAAGTCCCAGGGGTTAGTCGGCTCGGGGCCGAATTTTGTTCCGCCGAGGCCATTTGATTAATCGGCTCGGGGCTGGATTTCGTTCCGCCGAGGCCACTTGGTTATTCAGCTCGGGGCCGGATTTTGTTCCGCCGAGGCCATTTGATTAATCGGCTCGGGGCTGGATTTCGTTCCGCCGAGGCCATTTGATTAATCGGCTCAGGGCTGGATTTCGTTCCGCCGAGGCCACTTGGTTATTCAGCTCGGGGTCGGGTTACGTCCCACCGAGTCAAGCTCCTTTAGGTTTGGGGAGGTAACATTCCCCCAGAACCCAAGTCTTTCACTCAGCTCGGGGTCGGGTTACGTCCCACCGAGTCAAGCTCCTTTAGGTTTGGGGAGGTAACATTCCCCCAGAACCCAAGTCTTTCACTCAGCTCGGGGTCGGGGTACGTCCCACCGAGTCAGCTCTTTGGACTGGGGACATAACATTTCCCCGGGTCCAAGTGCCTCACTCAGCTCGGGGTCAGGACATGCCCCTCCGGCTCATATTGACCCCTGAAAGGGTCTCAAAGAGTTCGAAAAAACAGGAAGCATAGAGAAAAAGGAGAAAGAGATAAGGACACATGAAAATATATATATATAGATGTGCATATACAGCTTAATGTTATTACAAAAAGTAAAGTATACACAGGGCCCCCGTCGGGTTACCCTTTCTCATTCAGCCCGCACAGGGGCAGGAATTTCTTCCTCAACTGGCTCAGATGGCGGGAGGACTGGCTCGATCTCAGGAGGAGGAACAGCTGCTTCATCCTCGGCAGCATGGGAGACCTCTACTTCAGGGACGGGAGGAGGGATCTCAAGACAGACCTCGCGGGGGCTGGAACATCAGGTCGTTCTTCTTGGGGAGCCCCGGAATCCGGAACCACCGAGATCGGGTCAGGATCCATCACCTCCTCGGAAGGAGGAGGGATCCACTTCCGAACTCCTCCTCAGAAATATCCCCCTTGCAAAAACTGATGGCCGCATAAATAGGGTCCATGTTCAGACTTGGCAGCACCATCGGTATCAGATCAGCACAATCACCGACCCCCTCAAGGCGGATGGCCTCCTTCTCGGCCTCGAGATCGGCCTCTCTCTCCCCAAGCTCGGTTCTTTCCTCTCGAGGTCATCCCGGGCCTGCGCCATTTGTTCTTCATTGGCCTTCAATTTGGTTTCAACACTGGCCACATTCGCCTTCAAAACGCCAATCTCAGATTGGGCAGCTTTCAAATCCTCCCGGGCAGTGTCGGCAAGCTTTCGCTCCAGCGCAGTAGCAGCCTTAAGAGCCTTATTAATTTTGAAGTTCTCATGGCAGTCGACTCAAGGTTCTGTATCACCTCCTCCCGATCAGCCAATTTAGCCTCCACTTCTGTAAGGCGATTCTGAAGTCTCTGGGCCTGACCACCCTCGGACAACAGCTCAAAGAGAGGTCCTTATTTTTCGCCATGAGGTAAGTAGCCTGCATAAAAAAACAAAGAAAGTCAAGATATGAGATGAAGAAGACCGGGAACCGAAATCAGAAAAAAGAAGGAATAGAACTACCTTGCCATTTGAGAGCTCATCTCGGTCACCACAGCTTCGGGCGAGATATCCTCATATCTCAAAACCTCCCCCGGGGGAATCACCTCGGCCAATTCATTGAAAGCCGGCACTAAATGGGAAGTAGCCTCCCGGATGCCTTCCCCCAAATCATCCACCCCGAGGATTACAGAACCCTTTTGCTTCTTGGAGGAGCCCACAGATGATTTTTTCCCATGGCGGACATCTTTCTTCTTGCCCGGGACAGGCTCCTCCTCCTCCAACTCAGCCTCCTCGGCCCCAAATTGACGCCTCCTTTTCCGTAAAGGCTTCGGCGGACTGATGAGACGAGCAGACCCCGATGACTGCACACCAGGAGAAGATAGACCCCGAGCAGCCGACTGAACTCTCCCTTGAGACGCCCTCTCAGCCCCAGCAGGATCAGGTTGTGCCCGGGAAGTTCCAGTTTCCGCATGACCGACCTTCTTCATAGTACCGGCCAACTTCTCAAGAAACTTTGGCCTCTTCGACATACCTACAAAAAAGGAGGAAAATGAAATCAGAACCCAAGCATATAACAAAGACGTCAAGCACATGATAAACAAAAACAGCCGGCAGACATCTACCTATCCGACCCGAGACCTCCGGAGGGACGGTCCGAGTAAGACCCGACTCAACAAAGGCCGCATCATTGACCAACTTCCTCCAGTGGGCAGCATACCCCCGAGCCCAATGTACCCGCCTCCGAACCTGACGAGAACCTTGGGAGCATCTCGCCAACAAGCTGGGAGGAACCAGAGAAGTTAGAAACCTAAGAGCCCAAGAACGGGAATAAAAAAAAGAAGGGGTATTAAACTCATAACCTCCCGCCCTGAAGATGTCCGAACCGAGACGTCCTCCTCAAACAATCTCAGAACCCGACCCCAATCCCCAGTAGCCCAGAACCAAAGATCCTTGAAATCTTGTTAGAATCGGGGAGTTTCTGGACAAGGTTGGACGAGCTATCATAAGCAGAGAGGTAATACTAACCGTAGTGAGTCTTTGGGTTAGACTTCAACGATACAACCTCTTCACCTCTTCCAAAGAAGGTACACCTAAACCTGCCCGGTGCGAAACCACGTATATGCCGGCCAGCCTCCAGCTATTTAAGCTCAATTGGCAAGGGGCAATCTCCATCTCGGCCAGCATCCAAGCAAAATAACGTTGCATCGGCAGCCGTAGCCCACACTCAAAAAAAGCAGGAAGAAGCGTCACCGAGCCCTCATCAGGCTGACTAGCACGATCCATCGGGCCGGGAACTTCAAGGGCAATATCTATTGGGATGTCATATCGTTGCCGCAACAGCGCCAGATCATCCTCAGTTATTTTAGAGGGGCGGTTCATATCCAGAGCCGACGATCCAAGTTCACCGGGCTCTGGGTCCTTCCGAGGAACCCTCTGATGGTAGGAGTCTTGTTCGATCTCAGAAGGAGTAGGGGTAGTATCAAGGACTTCTACACTAGGTGCCCCCGAGCCCGAGGAGAGCTCCTCAGCAGGGGGAGTTGAGATCTTAACAGGCTTTTCAAGGGAGGAACCGCTGTCAGACATCCCTAACACCCAGAAAAACAAAGAAGGAAGGGGAAGTCAGTCTATGGCTAAAAGAAACTACTCACGGTCTCCATGTTAGCTAAACATGTGGTCTCTAAGGTGCCCTAAAGCAGAACCCAGCAAACCATAAATCTTTTACTAGCAAAACACAGATTCGTAGAACACAAAAAAAAGAGAAGAGACCGTTCAGAGGACTTACTTGTTCTTCTCAGAAAGAGCAGGAGGTTGTGCAGTACGGTTATACCCGTTCCTTATGTTCACATCAAAGAAAAAGAAAAAGCCCACGGTTGAACTTCGAGAGCTCGGAGTTAGACGAATCACGGAGATGTTTTCAGAAAAGAAGGAGAAATTGCCGAAAAAGATGGAACAGTGAAAGCCTCGCCTTCTTATAGTCATGACAAAGACACTCGTGACCGTTGGATCTAAAGAAGAACCCGATGAACGCCAGGTGTCAACTGCAAAAGAGGTCTCCCAAGTTTGAAACAGACGGCTGAGATCAGCCCACTGTGGAAGACGCCTCTTCACGGTCGATTCACCCCCTTTTTGGCGGGAACCTGGCGGATGTTTGACAATGTCGAACTTAGAAAAAACCCTAAAATTGATTTGACAGGCATTTAAGCGGACGTGACTGTTGCGTGTCTCAAGACAAAGCGCTTGAAAAGAGGCAACAAAGCATTTCTCGACCCCGGACCGACCTCCAACGTAGCAAAAAGAAACACCATCTTTATGTAGTTCCCGGCACCAACTTGCACACTTGTTGGAACCGAGAACTAGGGGACAGATGTTGATGGTGTTTTCAGGCACTATAACATTTAAGACAGCACGACGAGGACAGAAAGGTAATTCCCTGACTGGTTGAGATCATATAGCCGAACCGACCATAACATGTGAAGACCGACCACTTTGGTTCGGATGACCGAGCACTATAAGGTCGGCAGAAACACTCTCAGCATAAAAGATTGTCATGACCGACCTCATGAAGACCGACCAGACAGCGAGTCGTGTTCAAGATGACGACACCCTATTCTTGCGGATAAGGTAAAACAGATTATCCTACTCTCACAAGGAAATGAAGTCAGAATCCGAGAAGGAATAAGAAAAGAGAAGGGAGAATCGGACTAGGAATCCTTACAAGGAAAGAAAACTAAAGATCAACTAGGATTTCTTGTGCAAATAGGAGTCTGATTTCTGTGTGTTATTATAAATAGAGGGCATAGTATGTGTGTAAAAGGGATCATCATCACAAAATTAGTGATCAGAATCATCAAGCTCTGATTTGTAAAAGCACAAAAAGATCAAAGAAAGTATTGAAGTAATAAAAAGTAGCATCCTGTTCTGCCCGTGGACGTAGGTCGGACCAAGATCCGCCGAACCACGTTAAATCTCTTGTCGATTGGTGTGTTTATCTGTCTCTCGCTAATTTGCTTTTGGTCCCCCATAACCAAACAAATTCACTATTAAATGAGGATTTTCTCGGAGGTAAAATTCCCGTATTACCCTGAGACCAAAATCCACCGTCAACACAGAATTAGCAATTCTAGCCCGTCTTAAGCGACTATCATCTCTCTTTGCGAATATTGTGAGTATAATTTTTATCCATTTTAAAGAAGAGTTTTGAGTTAGATTTGAACGCGAAGGGTCCTGACAGAGGCATCGAGCTGGCCAAGGATAGTTCCTAAGGGATTCAAATTAGAGTTGATTTTCTAATTTTTGATGGTTAATTCTACGCGTTGTGGTTGTTATTATTATTATTACTGTTTAATCAAAATATTCTTTGATATCGTTAAATATTTTTGATTAATGTAAACGAAAGGAATTTGAAAAAATTCACCCCGATAGAATTCGAACTTTGATAATTTTTAAAATTGACTGTTATATAAATTTTTATCTATTAATGACTGTTAAATAAATTTTTATCTACTAATTACTCATAAAAATTTATAAAAAGATTATTACCTCATCCAAAATTTATAATTTATATACCAATAATGTAATTAATAATAATATCCCAATAATTTATTCAATACATAATAACATGAAACATATATATCAAATATCAATAATTCTGGTACAGATGGAGATTAATTGGTATAATTAGTTACCATTAATTTAATATTTTATTGGCTTAGAATGCTTATGATAATGGACGTGACACCACCAATTAGGTGCCATATAAAGTCTTCATTCCTTGATATCATCATCATTCAATTCCTTGGTGCTTCCGGTGCTATAGACGGCCACATAATAGCTGCTTCAACAGAGCTATGAGCAAGCCTAACACATGGCCAAGCTCATGCAAAGCCACAGTCCTAATGTCCATGGCCCCTTGAAGTCCACCTAACACCCAATTCTCATCCGCATCGAAATGTAATTTCCCATCTGTCGGCGAAAAAGCGTGAGCCACTACCCCCATGGCGTGGCCGTCGAAAGGTTTCCCGTCGCCGTGCTCACCACGCTCAAAACTGATCCTGACATCAGCTTTGACAAAATCATCCGACGCTTCGAATGTGAAAGGTGCGTAGTTGCTCCACTGCTGAAGGGATACTGCAACTGGTTCATGAGCTTCAGCCCGAGTTCCAGGCTTAAATGCATAAGTTATGGTTTTTTTGTCTAATGGCCATCTCGGGGATCCATTAAAAAAAGCATAATGACTTTTAAAAGGATCAGAAGTGCCACCGTTCATTCTTGTTGTCCCATTTATGATATCAGGACATCCACAACGTGGCTTCGCCATTGTTGATACTGTTTTGAGATCCAGGGTTCCGGTGGCATTCAGGTTGAAGTTTATTTGGTATTTTTTGATGGCTGATACTAATTCTTCATCAAAATAGTCATTGTGGGGACTTTGAAGGGTTATTGTTTTGATTTATGTAGCCAAATCTTTGGAGATATTTTTCAGTTCATTGAGTTGTTTCACTTTGTCACCCTTTTGAGCTCCCTGAAACTGCTTAAAAAAACTCTATTGGCGATGGTTTTGTTTTGTTGTTGAAGCTGAATCAACCGCATGCACTAAAAGAATTTGAAGGAGAAAGAAATAAATAAATGCATGGAGTCGAGAGCTTTTCATGGTTTTATTTTTTTGATGATGTGAAGTTGCTTAATTTTCCCTGTGAAGGCATATTTTTATAATCTTTCTCATGGGCAGTATTAAAAATTATTATATAATAATTATTACAAGCAAAAATAGATAGGATAAAGTGTATCCCATGTTGTGAAATCTACCAACTACAGTAACTTATTAAATACTAAGGATTTGGATCCAATCCTAGAGTCGATAGTGTACTCAATTTAGATTATATATGATTAAGATTTTAACTTTTATCACATTGGCTAAACCCAATGTTTGCTGTCGTTTATGATTAAATAAATTATTATATTTAAATTTTAAGGCTTGTACTTTACTTACTTGTAGGATTTTCTTCTACATGAGAATTTTGGTGAAATTTACTTCACTTTTAAAAGTAAAAATCAAGTCTTATAGTTTCCAGCTTATTATTATTGTAAAAAATATAATTTAGAATTGAAATAAAATTTATTCCACCATTTGTTTTTTTAATCAAATTTTATTTTTTTATTATGAAAATAGTCCATGGACTTATTAAAATCCAACGAAATATTGGTAAACAAATTACTTAAAATATGTGATAGTCTTAAGGAATTAAAAAAAGTCCATGAATTTAGTAGAATTCATAGATTATAAAAAAAAATGAAACAATCAATTAAATCCTAAATACCTCCTACAGTTAAGAAATTAAATTTTTATATCTACTGCTAGACAATAATTTTATAATAATAGACAATTAATATCTAATTACATATAAGGGAAATTATCTCCTATTCACTTGAAAATTATCTAATAATCGAAAAAAAACCACAAAATTCAGAAAAAATATCATTTACGCACC
Organism: Zanthoxylum bungeanum; assembly: GCA_019454045.1. Lineage (NCBI taxonomy): Eukaryota > Viridiplantae > Streptophyta > Magnoliopsida > Sapindales > Rutaceae > Zanthoxylum > Zanthoxylum bungeanum. The sequence goes on from SKCR01017766.1 coordinate 100,652, forward strand.
CAAAGTATTAAAAATGATCAATTACCATAAAAAATTTAAGAAATTGTATCATCTATTCATCCGAATTTAATAAATGTTCAAAAAAACACCAAGTTTTTTAAAAACTTTGACTGGTAAATGTGTATTTTAAAGAATTATGGGTGTACACATATAAATTTCTTAAAATTGAGTATTTTTTCGAAAATCAGATAACTTTCGAATACATCGATGATAATTTCCTTACATATAATTACTCATTCAATAATTACATACAATAATTTATTAAAATATAAAACTCAGTCATATTACTAATATTAATTAACTGTGAATATTAACATTTAACAACACGATTTCAATAGTTGATAGATAGGTGGTCATTAATCAATATTTACATATTGATTTGCTTATTATCTAATTCTAACCAAGGAAAAAGTGTAAAAAATACTAGGGGTGGGTAAAAAAACCGACCGAACCGAACCAAACCGCAAACCGAACCAAACCGGACCGAATTTACGGTTTTTTTTTCTAACGGTTCGGTTTGCGGTTCGGATTGGCCCACCCCAAACGGTTTACGGTTCGGTTCAGGAGCTAATCCGAACCGCACCTGTTAAACCGAACCGAACCGTTATATTTAAAAAATTATATATTTTTAAAAAATTAAATTGTATTTTTCTTTTAATTTTATTAGTATGTTAATATTTTTATTCTTAAATTTGTTGTTAATATATTTATTTATTAATACTTTTGTTCTTCAATTTATTTGTTAATACTTTTATTCTTAAATTTTTGTTTTATGGTAGCATCATTATTCTTGAAAGTAAGATGTTGGATTTGTTTCTTAATTAGAATGATGGTAGCATTATTATTCGAGGTATTTTTAAAAAATACAAGAATTAATTGTGCCTCATTTTTCAATCCTTTATGGAGTGCATGTGTTCCCTGGAGTCACAGCTTACACCCTAGCACTTCATACTATTTGTTTAATAGACTAGTTTTTTTTTTTTTTTTTTCACTTAAGTGGATAAAAATTTGTTTTAAATATAATAATCCGTAAACCGAACCGAACCAATCCGTAAACCGCTGGTTTAAAAAATTTTCAATCCGAACCAAACCGTTATTGAATGGTTTGGTTTGAGAGGTAAAAAATCCGAACCGTAAAATATGGTTTGGTTCGGTTTTTAGCAAAAACCGAACCAAACCGAACCGCGCCCACCCTAAAAAATACCTATCATCTATTACTTCTTGAAATCACGTTATACGCACGTGTGTGTATATATAATGAGATTTTAATAAGGGATTTCTCGATTCATTAAATTAATGATCACATTACCAACATAGAAAAATAGAAAAACACATGAGATGAGAATAATAGGGAAATAATCTACAAATCATTTAAGGAATCCTAAGAATCTTAGAAAATTAAGCAATCTGCAAATATACCCATTTAAGAAATCCTAGGAAGATTAGTAAAGTAATCAAAAAATTTACGCTATTTAAGAATCTTACAAAAAATTGGATTAGGAAAGCAATCTACAATATCTACGTCTAACATTTAAGGAATCCTGAGAAGATTAGCAAAACAACTACAATTAAGGTATTGACAGCTGTTTTTCATTATAAGGACAATAATTTTCCCTCGAATAAATCTCCCTTAACAGTGAATTTATTTAGTAAGTGGGAGCCACAGAAACTTGCAGAAGAAAATCACACAGAGTTAAGAGTGGCTCCTACCTACTTCCACGAGAAAAGAATTTATTGCATTTTTATTACTGCTCGGGGTCCAGAACTTACCCGAGCTACAATGGGGAATGAACTCACAAAGTGATGACAAATATCGAGTCTACCACGCCAGGTACAGTCCTCTCTCTATCATTAGTTCTTAAGCTTTTACATTTTTACAACTCGTGAGATGTAAAAATTACTAACCCTTTAATCGAAGACTTCAACCCTTTTATATATGCTTCTATATTCACTATTTCACCGTCTCTGACATCATCTTATGTCATTTTTCCATCATTATAGCCACAACTCTCCTCAAATACCCTTAAATGGGCCAACTAAATCCACTCATTTCACTGTTACTCTGCACCGGCCTATGGCGGCT
>SKCR01017767.1:0-125546 GCA_019454045.1 Zanthoxylum bungeanum
TGGACTCCTCCTGGAACACCGCAATTAAACGGTGTGTCTGAACGGAGAAACCGAACTTTGTTGGACATGGCAAGGTCTATGATGAGTCGCACTGAGCTACCTATTTCCTTCTGGGGATATGCTGACCGGCGTAAACACACACGTATAACGCAAGCGCACGTATCGTTCAAGTAGTATAAAAATATCGATCCCACGAGGACTTAATTCCTACTATTGTTATTAATTGTTGATACTATTTATTTACAAATATCTAATTATAGGGAGAAGGGAATTGATTGCTTGAAATGATTTGATTTGTAGAGTTGCTAAATAAATAAAAAGACAAAAGAAAATACTAAGGAAAATAAAAAGACTTAAAGATCTAGGGTTGTGAATCTTTCTAATATCAATTAAAAGATGAAGTAGTTAAATCATAGTTGGGTAAATTATTGAATTATTAATCTGGAACACTAAATTATGTAAAAGCCTCTTTTGAATGATCATTTACAAATACCTAGTTTTAATCCAATTGAATCATATGTCTATGTCAATTAAATTACCTAGATTCATTAAGGTTAAGTTCCAATTAAGACTACCCCCGCCCGACAGGTATATTCCTATCCTGTAAGGAAATCTATTAAAGGGTTATCTATCCTTAAGGAAGATCGTGGGTTGTTGAGACTAAGGTTTTAAACTTAAAATCCCTATGTCTAGTTCATTTTAAGTTTACCTAATCAATTTTATTAGTGATCAGTTAATAAAAAGTATTAAGATTATGACTCAACAAATAACTCTTTAATTACCCAAACTATAATCTAACCCTTTTTAAATCCGGTGATATTAGATTTAATCACAACCCTAGATATTTAACTTAGTTACAACACATAATTAGGACAAGTAAAAAGACATAAAAATTACTAAAAAGTAAATGCGGAAAAATAAATAAAATGCTAAGGTAAAAGGAATTAACTTCTACTATTTACTATTTAGATATCTCCCAATAATATAATATATAATCTTGTGATATTTTAAACCAACCGTCCGGAATGGCGGTATCCTGATTAAGTCAAATTCAAATATACCAGCCATAAGGCGGAACAGAAATATAAACTTAAACCAACCGACCTAGAATGGCGGTATCCTCATTAAGTCAGGTTTAACCAGTTTGAATTGAATAACCAACCGACCTAGAATGGCGGTATCTTTTTATTAATTCAGATTTTAAATAGTTTATATATTATATTTTAAGGGAGATTAATCTAAAAAGCAAAAGTAAAAGAATTACCTTATTACCTCAGCATGGTGAGGTTACTCCCTCATGGTTGAATAGAATTACTACTACAAAGCGTAAATAAAACTGAATATAAGAAGAAAATATGAAGAACTCTCAATTTATTTATAAGGATTTCAGAGGATTTGGTACATTTGAAACTAAAAATTCGAAATCTATTTATAGGCAAAAAAATCTAATTTTTTTATTATTATTTTTCTGATTTTTATTTTTTTATTATTTTTCTGATTTTTATTTTTTTATTATTATTTTTTTTTGGATCGCTGAATTTTCGACACGTGGCATGGTGTGCTAAAAATGACGGCTCGTTGAATCTTTGACATGTGGCAGACGCCCAAAATTACCAAAATACTCTTTTTGCTCGGGACGCCCAAAATTACCAAAATACCCTTTTGCCAAATTTCACAGTCCTGCTCCAAATCACTTCCAGAATGTCCTGAAATTTTATTTCGGTGTCGGGATGTCCAAAATTACCAAAATACCCTTTGTGTCGGGACGCCCAAAATTACCAAAATACCCTTTTTGCCAAATTTCACCAAATTTCACAGTTTTGCTTCAAATCACCTCCAGAATGTCCTGAAACTTTATTTATCTACAAAATAACACAAAACACATCAAAATATTCACAAAACTCAAGAAACTATACAAAATATCAAGTTAAATGAGTGGGAAATAGTGATACATTATCACTCATCATATGCATTAAACATTGCAATTCTTATTTTGAATAAGGTTCCGTCAAAATCTGTACAACAGACTCCGTATGAGATATGGACAGGAAAGAAACCGGGTTTCTCATTCCTGAAGATTTGAGGATGCTGGGCATACGTCAAACGTTTAGAAGGTACCAAACTTGAGCCCAAATCGGATAAATGCCTATTCGTAGGATATCCTAGGGAAACCAAAGGATATTACTTCTATCACCCACGAGAGAACAAAGTATTTGTTGCTCTACATGCGGTTTTCCTTGAGAAGGAATTCCTAAATGCAGTGGTTAGTGGGAGGAAAGTAGAACTCGATGAAAATCGGAGTGATACTGTTCCTGGCATAGGATCCTCAACGGAACAAGAACAGTCCATCCGGGATGAGACTGTACCACAATCCTCTATTACACAAGGACCGCGTAGGTCGGAGAGAGTCAGGATACAACCTGAGAGGTATGGGTTTCTGATCTCACCTCATGTAGATATTAATCTCATTGAGGATACTGAACCGGCTACGTATGAGGAAGTGATACAAGATATCAATTTCGCTTTATGGCAAGAAGCCATGAAGTCCGAAATGGATTCCATGTACACCAACCAAGTTTGGACACTGGTTGATGCACCAGAAGGCGTAAAGCCTATTGGATGCAAATGGGTCTTCAAGAAGAAGACCGAAATGGATGGCAACGTACAAACGTACAAAGCTAGGCTTGTAGCGAAGGGGCATCGTCAACGACATGGTGTCGATTATGATGAAACTTTCTCACATGTTGCCATGATTAAATCCATTCGGATAATGCTTGCTATTGCTGCATATTTCGATTACGAGATATGGCAGATGGACGTTAAAACCGCTTTCCTTAACGGAAACCTTTTGGAGGATGTTTATATGCAACAGCCTGACGGTTTTATCGTGCCTAAACTTGCAAATAAAGTTTGTAAGTTAAATCGGTCCATTTATGGACTGAAGCAAGCATCGCGGGCATGGAACCAACGTTTTGATCAGATCATAAAAGAATATGATTTCATTCAAAACGAAGATGATCCTTGTGTATATAAGAAGGTTAGTGGGAAAGCACTGACTTTTATTGTCCTCTATGTTGAAGATGTATTGCTTATGGGCAATGACATTCCCATGTTAACATCGGTGAAAGCTTGGCTTTCATTAAAATTCTCCATGAAAGATCTGGGAGAAGCAGCCTATATTCTAGGAATAAAGATCTACCGCGATAGATCTAGAAAGTTGCTTGGACTCTCCCAGAGAACGTACATTGACAAAGTGTTGAAAAGATTCAAGATAGATCAGTCCAAGAGGGGACTGTTACCAGTGTCACATGGCATCACTCTATCTAAGGACATGTGTCCTAAAACTCAAGATGAGAGAAACAACATGAGTTGAATCCCGTTCGCCTCGGCAATCGGATCGATCATGTATGTCATGATATGTACGTGACCTAATGTCTCGTATGCTTTAAGCATGTGTAGTCGCTATCAGGCTGATCCAGGTGATGGTCACTGGATGGCGGTTAAGAACATCCTGAAGTATCTTATATGAACTAAGGATACTTTCTTAGTTTATGGAGATGGAGAACTTGAGGTAACTGGGTATACCGATGCAAGTTTCCAAACCGATAAAGACGACTCTAAGTCGCAATCCGGGTATATATTTTGTTTGAACAATGGAGTAGTAAGCTGGAAATCTTCCAAGCAAGAGACTGTTACCGATTCAACAACATAAGCAGAGTATATTACAGCAGCTGAAGCAGCAAAAAAGGCAGTTTGGATCCGTTAATTCCTAATTAGATTAGGAGTAGTTTCGTTAGCAGCTGAACTCGTTCCATTGTATTGTGACAATAACGGGGCTATAGCGCAGGCTAAGGAACCGCAGTCTCATCAACGATCCAAGCATGTTCTTCGACGTTTCCATCTGATTCGTGAGATCATACATCGTGGCGATGTGAAGATCGAGAAGGTCGCATCAGATGATAACATTGCAGATCCGCTGACGAAAGCTATTTCAAAGCAGAAGTTTGAGAAACATATACATAGTTCAGGTGTTAGATGCTTGAGTGACTGGCTATAGGCCAAGTGGGAGATTGTTAGACAATTATGACCCATATCGTCACTGTTTGTAAAAGACATTGTGTTTTTGTACAAAATTAACTATGTAGTAATGAAATTGCCTTTTACCGTTTCGTAATTTATTTACTCTGATATAGAAATGGTAGAAGTCCTTATGATTAGTTCCGGATTTAGATGATATGAGACAATATCAATCCATAAAGGTTTAATCATTAAATATCCCTAGTCGTAGTATTATCGAGACTGGACATCGATAATGCGGAATAGACTAGTATTGCACTTGTGCGCATTGTGAGGGCATAACGTCACAGTTCTCATATGTTTAAGTATTGGATACTTATGCAAGTGCGATAGGAGGTTGTGTTTTACCGATGGTACGGAAAACAACTTCGCTCTGGATAGACCCCGTGGAATCCCATTGGTAGTATGTATATGTGTCTATGGGAGTCCGCTTCAGGGTAGGTGTATTTGGTCTTAACCTGAGACTTGCATCGCTAGTACTTGCGACAATCGGTAAACTTTCGTTTTGGTCATCCAGGGCTTTAACAGGTTCTGTGTACGCCTCTTCTAGGTTTATTGAGAATCGTAGTGTATTGGATGTGATGTCAAGATGGAAGTATCACTTCAGACATATGGATATGATGATCACACAGAAATTCAGAACTAGTTCTCTATAGTGTTGCAACCATCGAGATAATATGACAAGGTCATGATTATCCGATTCAATGAGACTAGTTGCTTGATATCTGATATGTGCTTCGTATGGGGTAGACACTATTCCAGCCCCAGGTCTTGCACGTGACATTAGATACTGGATCGCTATACGCAATACGACGTATACTACGCCTGACATAGATTATATATATTCCAGTAAGAATATTTCTGGAGAATTGGGTAGGCACGGTGCTTTGCTAGAAGCCAACCATGTCTTGTAAATCGGTAAGCACGTGGTATGAGGTACTCACTTTATCGGATAGTCCGATAACCGGATTTACTGCCGACATATCCAGAGGTCTCTTGGGTCGCTTCCCAAAGATTCACCGATGAAAGTTGACTCGATTAGAATTAATCTGGGATTAATTAAGAGAGAGAAAATTAATCTGGGATTAATTGAAGCTTTATTTAATCTGGGATTAAATGTGTTCGGAAGAGAGAGAACACGATTAATTTGGAATTAATCGGTAAAATAAATTTAACAGTTAAATTTGATTTTTGTATTTAATTTATTCGTATGGGCTAAAATTAATATATCAGATATATTAAAATGAATTGGATTTCATTACGAAATTAAAGTCGGACTTTAATACGAACGAACGAATTAATTTAGAATTAATTCGTTAATGACGTTCGTAATATATTTGTGAGGCATCGTTATTTAATTAAATAAGATTTAATTATTTCGTTTTGAATGAAATCATATTCTTTTATGATCTCATCAAAACGTTGGTTCCATGACCGCGATGTTTGCTTCACTCCATAAATGGTTTGTTGGCCAAAGTCAAGGCCTTTTGTTCCATATCGGTGTCTTGTCGAAGTCGTTATTTTTTGGCCAAAGTCAAGATCACTTATTGTCCATCGACATTGATTACGAAGCTTTCCATGTCAATGGGTCCCGCTTAACTGGAATCATTAAGCTTGTTGTGCCAAAGCCAAGGCTTAGTTGATTCAGAGGAAAAAGGTTAGGAAAATATATTGGATATATTGGCATATATATTGTATATATGTTTCGGACTTGGAGGTCCACCTACCGGATCTAAGAATTGGATGAGATCCAATTGATCTTAGAGATCTACCTAGTTAAATATCATACAGCTTGTTCGCCAAAGTCAAGGTTGTGTGATATTTAACGGGATCCAAGCCCACTAGGAAACTAGGTTTCCCGAGTACTCGACAGAGGGTTAGAGACTCGCCGAAAATAGTGGGAGGCTAGTATTGAATTTGCAATTTCATTCAGATACTTAGCTTTACGCGCTTTCAAATTATTTAGTCAAAATTATTTTATTAGTTGGACTAATACAATGTTATTTTTCTTGTAACTGTTAGACTGTACCCAAATATCGTTGACTAGATAGTTGGACTATCGTAGTCAAGATGAATGGAAAGGGAAATGTCCGAGACATTATCATGGGCGAAAATGTCTTCAAGGGCACGAACTTTACCGATTGGGAAATGAATCTAAGGATAGTCCTTGGAGCCGAGAGGCTGCTATATACTATACAGAGACCTCTTGGGCCTAAGCCCAAACCTGATGAGTTACTTGAGCTGGAGCTTTGGAAGACTCACAGCGATGATTGTGATACTGCTCAGTCTATTATGCTTGCTTCTATGACTCAACATTTCCGTCGACAGAACAAAGACTTGGATCCTTATAACATGTTGGCGAGGTTGCAAGATCTTCACCGATCTAACCGAATGTCACGGAGATATGAGTCAGTGAAGAAGCTCTTCTGTTCACGTTTTTCAGAAGGAATGTCTGTTGAGTCCCATGTGGCACAGATGATTGCTGACATAGATGAGCTGGCTGAGATGGGGATAGTCTTTGAGGCTGAGATTACCATAGATATGGTCCTGCAATCTCTCCCCGACACTTGGAGACAGTTCATCATAAACTATAATTTGATGAACACTGATGATACTCTTGGAGACTTATTGTCGGTTCTCAAGGAAGCCGAGAAAGAGCTGCTTAAGGGCAACAAGCGCGAGGCGCAATTTGCTTCGACATCTCAGACACCGAGGGCTTAAGGGCAACAGTGCAATTCTTATTTTGAATAAGGTTCCGTCAAAGTCTGTACAACAGACTCCGTATGAGATATGGACAGGAAAGAAACCGGGTTTCTCATTCCTGAAGATTTGGGGATGCTGGGCATACGTCAAACGTTTGGAAGGTACCAAACTTGAGCCCAAATCGGATAAATGTCTATTCGTAGGATATCATAGGGAAACCAAAGGATATTACTTCTATCACCCACGAGAGAACAAAATATTTTTTGCTCTACATGCGGTTTTCCTTGAGAAGGAATTCCTAAATGCAGTGGTTAGTGGGAGGAAAGTAGAACTCGATGAAAATCGGAGTGATACTGTTCCTGACATAGAATCCTCAACGGAACAAGAACAGTCTATCTGGGATGAGACTGTACCACAATCCTCTATTACACAAGGACCGCATAGGTCGGAGAGATTCAGGATACAACCTGAGAGTATGTATATGTGTCTATGGGAGTTCGCTTCAGGGTAGGTGTATTTGGTCTTAACCTGAGACTTGCATTGCTAGTACTTGCGACAATCGGTAAACTTTCATTTCGGTCGTCTAGGGCTTTAACAGGTTCTATGTACGCCTCTTCTAGGTTTATTGAGAATCGTAGTGTATTGGATGTGATGTCAAGATGGAAGTATCACTTCAGACATATGGAGATGATGATCACGCAGATATTCAGAACTAGTTCTCTATAGTGTTGCAACCATCGAGATAATATGACAAGGTCATGATTATCCAATTCAAAGAGACTAGTTGCTTGATATGTGATATGTGCTTCGTACGGGGCAAACAGTATTCCAGCCCCAGGCCTTGCACGTGACATCAGATACTGGATCGCTATACGCAATACGACGTATACTACGCCTGAAATAGATTATATATATTCCAGTAAGAATATTTCTGGAGAATTGGGTAGGGACAGTGCTTTGCTAGAAGCCAACCATGTCTTATAAATCGGTAAGCACGTGGTACGAGGTACTCATTTTATCGAATAGTCCGATAACCGTATTTACTGCCAACATATCCAGAGATCTCTTGGGTCACTTCCCAAAGATTCACCGATGACAGTTGACTCGATTAGAATTTATCTGGGATTATTTAAGAGAGAGAAAATTAATCTGGGATTAAATGTGTTCGGAAGAGAGAGAACACGATTAATTTGCAATTAATCGGTAAAATAAATTTAATAGTTAAATTTGATTTTTCTATTTAATTTATTCGTATGGGCTAAAATTAATATATCAGATATCTTAAAATGAATTAGATTTCATTACGAAATTAAAGTCGGACTTTAATACGAACGAACGAATTAATTTAGAATTAATTCGTTAATGACGTTCGTAATATATTTGCGAGGCATCGTTATTTAATTAAATAAGATTTAATTATTTAGCGACGAGAGTTTATTTAATCGGATTAAACGGATCCGTGCCGCGGTAAATGTTCGTAGAGACATTGGAATTTTGAATTCAAATATGGGGTCCATTTCACATGTGGTAGTTGGGAGGGTAGTTGGCATTTAAGCCAATACCACTTGCTTTTCAACCACCAAGTTTTGTTTTTTGAAACCAAGACTCTCAACTACCAAGTTTAGGTGAAAAGGGTAAAACCCTTTTACTAAAACTTATCTCTCTCTCTCATTTTGGAACACTTGAACAAAATACAAACCCTAGAAACACATGGCTTGGGCGTGAGCTTCTTGTTCTTCTTCTCATTGATTTTGTGGCAAAATCAAGTTAGCTAGCACTTTAAGGAATCAACAAAGGTGATAGGGAAACAACTCAAAGCTTGGAATCAACACAAAGGTTGGATCTTGGAGATCTTCATTCCTAACTCAAAGCTTGGACTCTACAAAGGTTGGATCTTGGAGATCATATTCTACTCAAAATTTAAAAGCTCAAATCCGTTCGTTGTAAGTATATTCCGCAACTTATAATGATATTAATCATATTTTTCATGCTTATTAGATCCTTGGCATGTTCTAGGAACACTAACACAACCTATCTGATAAACTCTGGCCTACCCGAAAGCCTTGTCCTCGAATCCTTTGACTACCAAGCCTTTTGCCTGGGAATTTGGGATAGCAACAGTGAAGATGAAATAGAACAGGGAAAGAATTTCTGGGAAGACTTCTCCAGTAGTGATGAAGAGGAGGTGAGAGGAATGACATGCAGCGGGCGTTTCTACAGTGATACAGTTGAGAAGGGTAAGGAAGTGTTAACGGAAGGTAGAGAAGTGTCTGAAAATATGGAGAATACTGAGGGGGATGCAGTGCTACGTCAGTTGAGGAAGACACAGGCACAGGTTAGCATCTGGGAATTTTTGTGTTCGTCTAAGGAGCACAGGCGGGCCATGGTTGAGGCCTTGAGCAAGATAATGGTGACGGAGGATGCCAACCCCGCGATGTTTGTCGGATCAGTGCAAAAGGAAGCTTTGCAGATAATAACCTTTTCTGAGGAGGAACTCCCGACTGAGGGAAGGATCCATAATAAACATTTATTCATCAAAGCTGAAGTGAGGGGTAAGAAGACATCTTGTGTGATGGTAGATGATGGCTCATCCACCAATGTGTGTCTATTGAAGATTTTGGTGAAGCTGGGTATGAAGGCAACAGATCTGGACCCCTCCAGTATGACTATCAAGGCTTATGATGATAGCAAGCGGGGAGTTCAGGGTACCTTTACTGCAGTAGTCAGGGTCGGCCCAATTGAGGATGAAATTGAGTTCACAGTGCTGGATATCCCGGCCACTTTTGCTTTGTTGTTGGGAAGGCCTTGGTTTCACAAGCTTGGAGGCGTACCCTCCACTCTACATCAGGTTATTAAGTTCCCGTACGGGGGAGAGATTGTCACCATCCGAGCTGAGGTAGATAATGCTGTGGCTTCTTTAGAAATACAACCTTTCACAAGGTTCCAAGTGTCGGTAACTTTTGAGGAGTGGGTGGATCCTAGGGTGGCTAGGATCATGGAAAAGATTAAGTTTGAGCCGGGTAAAAGTTCAACATTGCCAAACTTTAAGGGGCAGACTACCCGGAGAGGGTTGGGATACATTTCTGATGAGGATAAGCCGAAAGTCAAGAAGAAGAAATGGTTGAAGCTGATGGAATGCTTTGTGAAGGCAACGGGATATCATGGAGAACCTGAACCGGTAGAAGTCAATGGGATCGTGGTGCCTGGATTTGAGATCTTTCAGGATGTGTTGGGTGAGAAGTCACTGGCATCAGAAATTGTGAAGAAAGAAGAAGATAAATGGGAAGAAGAGCTGATGAAACTGGAGAGTCTGACCTTTGAGGAGAATAAAGATTCCGAGGAAGACCCAGCTGTGGGAGATGAAACATCTTTGGAAGATGAAGATGTTTATCTCTCTGATTTATTTGAATGTATTCCTGCATCTGCTAGCAATAAATACAATCATTTTGCTTACTCGTCTGAGTCTCTCCCTTTCAATTTGTATGACTTGAGTATATTTGATATCAGTTCTACCAGAACAAATGCATTCAACCTTGGTACGCCAGATAGCCCCAAGGAAATTCTAATTGCAAGTGAGGTTACCTTTGAGGAGCGGAAAAAATTAGAAGATGTATTAGCTAAATATGCCAAAGTATTTGCTTGGTCCTATGAGGACATGCCTGGAGTAGACAGAAGCATCACCCAACATGCCATACCAACTTATCCAAATATGAAGCCGGTGAAACAGAAACTTTGACAGATGAGACCTGAGTGGGCCGAGAAAGTTAGAGAAGAAGTCAAGAAACAGATAGATGTGGGATTCTTGGAAGTAGTGAAGTATCATGAGTGGTTGGCAAATATTGTGCCAGTGCCGAAGAAAGACAGAAATGTCAGAATGTGTGTGGATTACAGAGATCTTAACAAGGCTTGCCCGAAAGATGATTTTCCTCTACCTCATATAGATGTGCTAGTTGAGAGTGCGACTTTATCTGCCATGTATTCATTTGCAGACGGGTTTTCAGGATACAATCAGGTTTTCATGGCTGAAGAAGACAAGCACAAGACAGCCTTTGTCACTGAGTGAGGCATATATTGTTACAAGGTAATGCCATTTGGCTCAAAAATGCAGGAGCTACTTATCAGCGGATGGCCACTACACTATTCCATGATTTGATGGACAAAGAGATTGAAGTGTATGTGGATGTGGATGACATGATGGTGAAATCAGAGACAAGAATTGGGCATATAGAAGCACTGTAGAAGTTCCTTCAGAGGGTTGACAAATACAACTTGCGGCTGAATCCCAAGAAATGTGTGTTTGGGGTAACATCGGGAAAGTTGCTGGGACATACAATGGGAATGGGAGGAATAGAGGTAGACTCTGAGAAAATCAAAGCAATCACAGAGATGCCAGCACCGAAGACTGAGAAGGAAGTCAGAGCACTCCTCTGAAATCAGAGACAAGAATTGGGTATATAGAAGCACTGGAGAAGTTCCTTCAGAGGGTTGACAAATACAACTTGCGGCTGAATTCCAAGAAATGTGTGTTTGGGTAACATCGGGAAAGTTGCTGGGATAAACAGTGGGAATGGGAGGAATAAAGGTAGACTCTGAGAAAATCAAAGCAATCACAAAGATGCCAGCACCGAAGACTGAGAAGGAAGTCAGAGCACTCCTCGGGAAAATTCAGTACATCAGTCGGTTCATCGCCAAGTTGACGTCAGTATGTGAGCCTATCTTCAAACTGCTGAGAAACGATCAGCCAGTGAAATGAAATGAGCAATGTCAAGCAGCCTTCGACAAGATCATAGAGTACCTGGTAAAGCCTCATGTATTGAAACCTCCGAGACCGGGCAGACATTTGATATTGTATTTGGCCATAGAATCAGAAGCACTAGGGGCAATGATGGTACAGGCAGATGAGATAGGGGTAGAGCATGCAGTCTACTATCTCAGTAAGAAGATGCTTCCGTATGAAGCCCGTTATCAAGAGGTAGAGAAGATCTGTTTGGCAGTGGTATGGGCATCCAGAAAACTGCGGCATTACTTCCAGTCTTACAAGATCCAGGTGGTAGCCAAAGAAAATCCCTTGAAGTATCTACATTTAGTGCCTTCGCTAGTGGGGAAGTTGGGAAGATGGTTAGTGTTGCTGACAGAGTTCGACATTGAGTATCTCACCTCCAAAGTAATCAAAGGGCGATTCGTAGCATAGTTCCTGGTATTGCAACCTATTGAAGAGGATCAGTACAAGTTTGAATTCCCAGATGAAGATATCCAAGCAATAACAGTCCAATGGTGGAAAATGTATTTCGACAGAACAATGAATTGTAAAGAAGCTGGAATTGGGATCGTGACAGTGACTCCCGAAGGAGAGACTTTGCCTATGGCCAAGAGGTTGACGTTCGGAGTAACTAACAACATGGCCGAGTATGAAGCATGTGCTTTTAGATTGACTGCATCGATAGCCTTGAAGGCTGAGAGCGTGGAGGTTCACAGAGATTCGATGTTGGTAGTTCGACAGATACAATGAGAATGGGAATTGAAGGAAGAACGGTTGAAACCGTACATTTTTCACCTCAGAAAGTTGGCACAGGCTATCCCCGATTGTAAGTTTCAGCACTTGCCTCGAGAAGAGAATCAGATGGCAGACGCATTAGCTACACTTGCAGCGACTTGGGAAAATCCAGAGAAGTTAGTGATGAGACCATTAGTACTGACAACAGCAAACAGACCTGTTTATGAGATAGAAAGAGTTTTGGAAGTGGAGATCGACGACGGGAAACCTTTGTACCATGATATTCAGCGATACCTGGAACACAGAGAATTCCCAGAAGGAGCAAGCAGAAAAGACAGAATAGCCATTCAGAAGTTGGCTTCTCAGTATGTGATTTTAAAAGGAGAATTGTACAAGAGACAGGTAAATGGCGTTTAGCTGAAGTGTTTGAGAAAAGAAGAGGCTCAGAAGGCAATGGAAGAAATACATGACGGGGTATGTGGACCACACATGAATGGGTTGAATTTGTCTCGCAAGATTGTAAGACAAGGTTTCTACTGGTTGACCATGGAGACAGACTGTGCAAAACTGGTAAAACATTGTCATGATTGTCAAGCACACGGTAATTTGAGCCATCTGCCGCACACAGAGTTGCATGGGCTATCAGAGCCATGGCCTTTTTCAGCATAGGGAATTGACATGATCGGAGAGATTCGACCGAATGCATCGAATGGACATCGTTTCATAGTAGTGGCAGTGGACTACTTCTCAAAATGGGTGGAAGCCGAGTCATTTCGTAACGTCAAAGCAAAGCAGATGGCGAAGTTTATAGCTCACAACATCATATGTCGATATGGGATGCCGCATCATGTAGTGACAGATAACGAAGTTCAGTTTCAAGGAGAAACGAAGGCAATGCTACAGAGATATGGGATATGACATCACAAGTCATCACCTTACCGGCCGCAGGCAAATGAGGCAGTCGAGGCAGCCAACAAGAGAGTAAAGAAGATATTAGCCAAGATGACAGAAAACTGTAAAGATTGGGCCAACAAACTACCATATGCCCTGTGGGGGTACAGAACATCAGTAAGAACAGCAACATGAGCCACGCCTTACTCTTTGGTCTATGGAATGGAAGCAGTACTGCCAGTGGAAGTTGAGATACAGTCATTGAGGGTATTAGCAGAAACAAAGTTACCTGAACAAGAATTGGCCGCACAGAGATTTGAATAGTTAGCACTGCTGAATGAAAAGAGAATGAAGTCCGTGCATCACATGCAGATATACCAGAAGAGGTTGGCCCGGGCGTTCAACAAGAAGGTGCGTCCTACTAAGATCAGAAAGGGTGATTTGGTACTTAAACAGTCAAGGCCATCGACGACGGACCCAAGAGGAAAGTCTAGACCCAACTGGGAAGGACCCTACATAGTGTAGAAAGTAATGGGAAATGGGGCAGTGAGACTGTCAGATTTGGAAGGGAATGAGTTCACTGAGCCGATCAACGTAGACAAATTGAAATAATACTTCGCTTGAGAAATATGAGACCTGACAGAAGACCTAACCCAACAGGATAAGGAATTCATGCATGCATGCATACACATAATGTATCTGCAATCTTTTTTGTGTTTTTTTTTGTTTTATATTCACAGGTTTCAAAGAAGAAAAGAAGAAAGCGACAAATGCAAGCCAACCAGAAGCAACAACGCATCAGTAGCAGTTTTGGGATGCGTCCCAGGGTCGAGGCCCACACATATCATCAGCAATTTTGGGGATGGGTCCCATGGTCGAGGCCCACATCAGTATCAGCTTGTAGGCGAGGCCCACATCAGCATCAGTCCAGGGTCGAGGTCCACACATCAGTAGCAGTTTTGGGATGCGTCCCAGGGCCGAGGCCCACATCAGTTTCAGTTTTGGGATGAGTCCCAGGGGCGAGGCCCACAACAGTATCAGTCCAGGGTTGAGGCCCATATCAGTATCCGTCCGGAGGCGAGGCCCACATCAGTATCACTATCAGTTTTAGGGATGAGTCATTGGGGCAAGGCCCACATCGGCATCAGTTTTGGGGATGAGTCCCAGGGTCGAGGCCCACACATATCATCAGTAATTTTGGGGATGGGTCCCAAGGTCGAGGCCCACACATCAGTAGCAGTTTTGGGATGCGTCCCAGGGCCGAGGCCCACATCAGTTTCAGTTTTGGGATGAGTCTCAGGGGCGAGGCCCACATCAGTATCAGTCCAGGGTTGAGGCCCATATCAGTATCCGTCCGGGGGCGAGGCCCACATCAGTATCAATATTAGTTTTAGGGATGAGTCCTAGGGGCGAGGCCCACATCGGCATCAGTTTTGGGGATGAGTCCCAGGGTCGTGACCCACATCATTAGCAGTTTTGGGGATGCGTCCCAGGGTCGTGACCCACATCATCATCAGTTTTGGGGATGCGTCCCAGGGTCGTGACCCACATCAGCATCAGCTTTGGGGATGTGTCCCAGGGTCGTGGCTCACATCATCAGCAGTTTTGGGATGCGTCCCAGGGTCGTGACCCATATTGTCAAGGTTATCGGGATGCGTCCCAGAGTCGAGGCCCCCGTTGTCGGTTGTAGTTATCGGGATGCGTCCCAGGGTCGTTGGCCCCCTACATCATCAGTTTTGGGGATGCGTCCCAGAGTTATGACCCACATTGTCAGCAGTATTGGGATGCGTCCCAGGGTCGAGGCCCCTGTTTTCGGTTGCAGTTATTGGGATGCGTCACATGATTGAGGTCCACTGCATCATCAGTTTTGGGGATGTGTCCCAGGGTCGTGACCCACATTGTCAGTGGTATTGGGATGCGTCCCAAGGTCGAGGCCCCCGTTGTCGGTTGCAGTTATTGGGATGCGTCCCAGGATCGAGGTCCACTACGTCATCAACTCAGCTCAAAGCAGCAGGTAAGTCAGGTGGCAGCTGGCGAGCCAGGTAAGTAAAAATGCATTGCACAACTTTGGTAGGATTGTCATTGTCACACACTGCACAAGTCCCATCAAAGTGAGGGCGACTGTAGGCACTGTATTTTGCATGTAAGTCCCTATGATGAGTCTCATTTGGAGACACTACCTTTTAAGTGACGGAAGTCGCGGGAAATAAATGTCGGAATGGGAAATTCAGAATAAGTATGTCATCAGATTCAATTCACATGTTCACTGCTTTCGTTCGTGCTGCGTTCGTGAACACGTTCGAATGTCAAGCAGATTGCAGGAGTTCGTGTAGCGTTTGAATCGGCGTTCGAACGATGTCGGTACTTCTGGTTTTGTTGCTAGCCTCACGCCCAAGCCCATTTAGCCCACCAAAACCCACCCAAAAATAATTAAAATATTTAAAACACATGTCACAAATTAAAATAATATCCTCCATAAATTAAATAGTTCACATACCTAAATGAAACAAATCAAATATATCACCTTCCCAATCAAACCAAATCTCCTCCCTAACTTAAGAAGATTTTTCGTTGTGAAATACTAAACAAAATATTCCCCCCATAATTACACAAATCCCATTCCTATTCAAACAAAGAAAACCCTAGCCTTTGCCTATAAAAGAGACACAAATCCAACCTTTCACTCCCTAGCACATATATACAAATCACAAAAAAATTCTGCAAAGCATTAGCACCCAAAACTCACCTAGTTCACACGCCCAAGACAAAAAAAAGCAAGAAGAAAACAAATAATTATCTTCTCATCTCTCTGCAATAGCCGAATACTCATCCCTCAAGACCCCCTCCACTGCCGCATAAACTCAGCTCTTTTACCTCCCCAAAACAGTCCCCAAACCATACCATAACACCACCGAAAATCACACCCAAACAGCAGCCCAAATACACCAAAAACAGTAACCGAATACGGAAAATAGTGACCAGAAAATACAGTGAAAACAGCAGTAAAACAGAGTAAAAACAGCAGCCCCAAGCAGCGAAACAGGGAAATGAAGCAGTGGACCAGTGAACCGGAGGAGTTACGGAGCATCAATCCTTCCGGCGGCCGTGTAACGCACTTTCGAGAGACGATTTTAAAAGGTTATACCTGAGGGCACTTTTCCTATTTATTTTCACTCATCTTTTAATTGTTTTATTTATTTTCTTCGCATGAGAGTCGTTTGTGGATGCATGTTGTGGCCTTTGAATGGATGAGAAAATGTGTCGTCTCTTGTGGTATATAGGATGAAAACCCAGACGTAAATTCCGTAGCCGAATCCGAATGGATGGTAGTGCGGTCTGTACTTGGGAAACAACTCCACGTACCACTTGAGCAAACGGCACATGTTTCACTTTGCTTTTGTATCTTGTTCGTTTGTTATTCGCATTTTTATCATTCCGCCATTTACTTTACGTACGTTGTGTGTTTATGTGTTGATGATATAGTGTGCATGGGCAAATCAAGTTGGATTAAAGGTCCTCTATTTTGAGGGATAAAAATCCTAAGGGCTACCTTTGCCACGACATTTTGCCGCGCCGGACGAAGTATGTTGGGTTGAATGTGAGATATGCTCAACCGAGCATACAATGTCCTATATTGTTGTCTTTATCTTTTATGCATTATGATGTAATGCGCATGGGCTAGCTAAGGTGGATTAAAGGTCCTCCGTTTTGAGGGATGAAAAGCCAAAAGGCTACCTTTACCACGATGTTTTGCCGCGCCTTTTATTATGTCATTTACCATTTGCATATCATTGCTTTATTTACGCATGCATTACATTCTAGTGCGCATGGGCTAACTAGGGTGGATTAAAGGTCCTCTATTCGAGGGAAAATGCCTAAAGGCTACCTTTACCACGATGTTTTGCCGCGCCGGACGAGGTACACCCGATTGAATGGGAATGAGTTCAATCGGGCACACAGGGTCCTACATTGTGCATTTGCTTATTTATGTATGTGTTACGTCGTCTATCATGCATCAGGTCTTGTCCCGTTCGAACGTGTTCTCGAACGCTATACGAATATGAACCTTCTGTTTACCGTTCGAACTCATTTACGAACGCTACTCGAACGCGCATGTGTTTTCTTTATTTTATCATGCATCAGGTCTTGTCCCGTTCGAACGCGTTCTCGAACGCTATACGAACGCGAACCTTCTGTTTACCATTCGAATGCGTTTACGAACGCTACTCGAACGCGCATGTATTTTCTTTGTTTTATCATGTATCAGGTCTGGTCCCGTTCGAACGCATTCTCAAACGCTATACGAACGCGAACCTTCTGTTTACCGTTCGAACGCGTTTACGAATGCTACTCGAACCCTCATGCATTTTGTTTTATCATGCATCAGGTCTTGTCCCGCTCGAATGCGTTCTCAAACGCTATACGAACACAAACCTTCTGTTTACCATTCGAACGCGTTTTCAAACGCTACACGAACACACATACACTGAACTTATTCCTTTTCATTTCATGCATAATTGCTTCTTGGGTGATTTCTCTTGCATTATGTAACTAATCATATCATTCCATTATTGACACTTTTACTGTTGTCATCGATTTGTATTCCCGCATTTATCTATTTGATGTGTTCGTGAGATTGTGTTCAAGCATGATTAGGTCATTAGTATGTTACTTGTTTCTTAAAGCATGATTAGGTCGTTAGGATGTTACTTGTTTCTCAAGCATGATTTAGCCGTTAGTACGTTATTCCTCTATACATGATTTGGTTATCTTCTTTCGCAATAGGCGTTCAATTTACGTTTATGTTTAGGTTGTTATTTATTTTTTTCGTGTTTGATGATTCAACATGTTCATGAGATTATTGTGTGATATCGTATGTTTGCCGTCATGATGATTTATTTTATACATACGAACTTAGGAATAGATTATCCTTGGAAATACATGTTGCTTAGTTCCCCCGTGGGCTATTCCGTACTCCCGACCGGGCCGCGAGCCTGGGACAGCGTCGTCAATTTCTGTGTCCTACAACATCCATTTAAGTGAAGATAAAAAAAATAGTCTTGCCAACAAATAGTATGAAGTGTTAGGGTGTAAGCGGTGACTCCAGGAAACACATGCACTTCATAGAGGATTGAAAAATGAGGCACAAACCTCCTTGCATAACAAGTGCCCTATGAGCAGTGCAGCTTTACCTGTTTGTTGTCATTAGGACTTTGATATTTCCACGAGCATCAAACCCATCAAGCTGATTCACAATTTCAAGCATTGTGTGTTGAACCTCGTTGTCTTCCCCTACACCATCATCAAAACGTGCACCCCCTATAGCATCAACTTCATCGAAAAAACAATACAAGTCTTCTAATTACGAGACAAATCCAACAGCTTACTTCAATAATAATGATGCTACCATAAAATTAAAAATTTAAGAATAAAAATATTATAAAATAAATACAAGAACATACTAATAAAAATAAAACATAGAGTAAAATTAAAAGAAAAATGTAAACATTTTTATAAAAATATATAGTTTTTTTTAATTATAACAGTTCGGTTCGGTTTAACAGGTGCGATTCGGATTAGCACCTGAACCGAACCGTAAACCGTTTGAGGTGGGCCAATCCGAACCGCAAACCGAACCGTTAGAAAAAAACCGTAAATTTGGTCCGGTTTGATTCGGTTCGCGGTTTGGTTTGGTTCGATCGGTTTTTTTGCCCACCCCTATACGCAAGTGTGGTTGCAGAAATTTAGATTCTATTTAGTCGCTGAAAATTCATTGCTCAACCTCTAACATTGAAAAATCACTGTAAATAATTAGGAATGAATTCATGGATGAAAGTTTTCTGAAATGGATCTTAATGTGTTTAGTTTACTTCAATTTTAACGGATTTTGATTTCAGTTGTAAAATTTCAAGTTATAAACCAAACTTTAGGGGCTGTTCCGACAAGAAATTGGATGTAGAAACTGAGTACACAAAATTCGATTTGGCCTCATCTTATGTCTAATTTTTGGATAGGTAGCTTTCTTATGTGTCTACTTTACTCAAAATTCGTTGGTTCATCAAACGGACATCAGAATCTCAACTTATAAGTGAATTATTACAACATGTCCAGAAAATGTCAAGAACCAACTTCGCTATCTAACTTCCTTATTTCGCCTTCTTATTTAATGCATTCAATCTGGAAACTCTTAACAAAATTTTCACTATTATAAACACTCTTTATAACATATAAAACATGTTAAATTTCTTAAGTTGATCTGAGCTTGGGATTTCGTGGAACACTTAGTGCGCGAAATGCCAAAACTTCACATTTACACAATCTTAGTAATCTCCACTCCCATTTTGCATGTCTATTGCATAAAAACATCAATCAAGATTTCATATTACATTCATAAATAGTCCACCATTCCTTCTAGGCTTGGCCGAACCCCACTCATTCTCCACTCTCAAAATTTGCAACATCACACAAGTTAGATCAAATACAAGTATTCAAATCATCATAAATCTAATCTTCTAACATCATTACAACATCAAATCTCATAAACCCTAATTTAGCTCAATGTCTAGGGTTTCATAATTTGGGGATTTCTCAACAACATCAATTTTCTAGTCCAATAATCATCTAATCATAATCAAATACATGCCAACAACATCCATCATTCCATCAAAACTCAAAATCTATAATTTGGGTCAAGATTTTCTTATCTTGAATCAATGAGTTTTCTTCACCAATCAAGTCCCTAAGACTTGCTTTGTCCTTCCTAAGTTTGATTTGTGTTGGATTGCTCTTAGTTGTCTTGGAAATTTCTTAAGAAAATTGAAGAATTTCCAAGGTGTTTTGAAAGAGATGGTTCGACCAAGGGTGTGGTTAAAATGTGAGGCTTGAGTTTTGTCTTTAGTTTCTTATTAAGTTGTATTAAAATATTGAAGTGTGAAGACTTTTCTAGAAAAATGAGGGGCTTGGCCGAAAATTGGGCCTAAAAATTGGGTTAGTATACATTGTTCGTGGGCTTATATGCAGCAACAATAATAAAATGTTTCAATAGCAAATACTAATAATATTGGACTTGTTTTTAATTTTGAGCCACTAAATCGTCTTCACAATTTCTTTTAACTTCATGAAAATTTTTATCTAAGCCACCGATATACGATTTTAACTGAGATATAAAATTTCGGGTCATTACACCTCCTCATCCTCCCCCTCTAGTTTCTTCTTCTTTTTTCTTGCTTGTTTCATATATGTTTTTTGTTGTTATCTAGATCTTATAAAAATGTAGATCCACCCATATATGGTGGTAGATTTTCAACCTTGTGTTGAGCTTTTGTTTCTTATTTGTATGAATAAAGCTTTTTTTCATCCGCCAATAGAAGATCTGTACGGGGAAGATGATAGATCAAGCTTCAGAAGTGAAGACTTAGTTTTGGAGATTCCTTATAAGCTTATTTATTTTTCCTTATAATATATTATTTATAGGCGGTTGTAAAAGTTTATATTATGTATATTGCGTATTTTCTTCAACTGTTCTAGTCTCTGTATTCACCAACACCAGCAAAGGTTGGACATTTACACCAGTCCGTAAAATTCTTCAATTCCTTCAGTAGATTTCGGTGTGAATATGTGATTTTATGTCTTTAGATTTTGTCATAATTAGGTTCGAATTTTAGGATATCTTAAATTATAATCGAGCCGAAATGATCGTGTATTTACATCTTTATGATGTCTTTAATTAATGAAATCTTCAAAAAAAATAAATAAAAAGATTAACACTTTAATTGACGGATAGCTAAGCTTTGTAATAATAACTCCAAACACGCACCAACCAGCCCCAATTAGGTAGGTAGCATGATTTTCCATTTCCAAATTCCAACGGCCAACAAGCAGCATAAATTTATATACATATGTATTGTGTTGTAACAATGAGAAATCATACTGAATGCTAATAGCTTATTTCATTCCAGTAAGTTTGTTTGGACACTGAGAAAGAGAAAGATAGATAGAGAGAGAGAGAGAGTTTAGATAGCATAATGCCTGCAGGAGGTTTCGCCGTTGACGGACCGGTCAACAACTTTTCCGGAAAGATAACGGCGTCAGTGTTGACCACCTGTATCGTTGCTGCAAGCAGTGGCCTCATTTTTGGCTATGACATCGGAATCTCAGGTCTGTCTTTCTCCTTCACGTTCTAATTAAGTTGCTTGCTTTGCAATAATTACAGACACTTATCCTTGGGGAAGTAAAATTAAGCACAATTTTGGGCAGATACAAATGGTCCAGCTTCTGTGACAGGTCGTTGTTTATAGAATGTTCAAAATAAATTAGTGATTATATTTTGATAAATTGCATCTTTTTTTCACAGTTAGCACTTGGCTGGTCTTGTTTGTATATTGATTGGGTTTAGTTTACAAAATCAAAAGAGATATACTACATTTCTTGTAATATTAAAAGAAGTTTCTTTTTTTTTTTTTTTTTTAAAAAAAATTGTGAAAAGAAAAGAAGTTATTTCAAGTAAAGAAAAAACCCATATTGTCAGTATAGGAGATTGAACCCATCTTTTCAAAACTTTTTCGAGAAAGGAGGTGAGAGTGAGACAATATAAATTAAATACTAAAAGATCAGCATAAATAAATAACATAGGTTGAGAAATCTATTTTTCTAAACATAAAAAGGGTGAGTAAATTTAAATATATTTCTGATTTTTTATCTCTCTCAAGGTTCGACTTCGGATAGTAAATTTTCTTAATATATCTGAAAATTAATTCGATTACTCCTTTGGGAAATCTAGTACTAGTGTTGACTGATAGATGAATTACAATTACTTATTTTCTTATCCTTGTAATCTTATTTATGGTCATTTTTATTTGTCTTTTAACCTTCGTCTTTGATCTTATTCGGTTTCTTTTTATGATTTCGCTTCTTTCATGAATACTTTATTGGATTTCAATTAGAAGTTTTATGAAGACTAAGAGCAACTCCAAAACACTCTTCAATTATTATTTAGTTGGTAAATAAAAAAATTATATCATTAAAATTAGGTATGAAGGGGAACCAATTGAAATTGTTCAAATTAGGTTTTACTTCCCATTTTTTAATATTCAAGAGTGACTTATCTATTTTCAAATATTATTATATAATATTTTATCTCTCTTTACTTTATTATAATGGTAGTGGTTAGAGCTATTAATAATTATTTATATATTAAAATAATATCATTAAAGCGAGTCTAATTTAATTTAATTAAAAAAATATAAATATATTTATAATATCTTTCTTATATTATATAATTTTTATATCACATTATCATAATTACTTATAATTATTTCTATATTAAAATCGTATAACAAAAGTGAGCCCCTATAATTTGATTAAAATAATATAATATTATTTTTATTTGAAGAATCTAGTTTATTTTTCAACTTTTCAATTTGCCAAATAAATAATCAAATAAGTATTTAAAGAGTGAAATTAGATAAATTTTTGGAGATGCTCTAATTGGTAGTTAATTAATTAACAACCACAATTTTATCATTATGATGGTTAGACATACAATAATAATAATAAAAAGAATAGAGCTATTACCACCTTCTGAAAGTCCTCTTGATACATATAAATATTTTTTTTATTTACTTGTATAAACATTTTATGACATTCTTTTAGTTCCAATAATAACTCTAATCACTCTTCCTTTTAAAACTCCAATATCAACGTTGTTCATATAGCTCACAAACTCATATGGTCAAAACAATTTTTCAACTCTCAACTCAAGTATTAGTATTACCTAAGTTTGTATTCGAATCGAAATGATTGTGTAGTTAAAGATATTTTTAAATAATGAATCTTTTCATTAACATTCAAAAAAAAAAAAAAAAAACTCATCCAAGTAGATATGAGCAATGGTGACTCTTGCTCACACACTCTTCATGCTTTATAATTGCATGTCGTAACTCAGTCGAATAAAAGGAAAAAAAAACGTCATTTGTTCTCTTGTAATTTGAGGTGGCTATTCTAATAGATGGTACCAGGGTTTTATTTGAGTTTATGTATTTATGAGGGTTTTCTTTTTTCTTTTTTTTTTTTTTTTTAAATCTTTTTACGTAATTTTGCCTAAGGTTTTAAAGGGCGATAATAGCATCACTCCGAAGAAAATGAAACTGATAATTCTAAACACACTTTGCTGTTATGTAAATCCGATAATTCTATATCCAAAAAAATCCTATTATCACCGATAAAGATGATATTTGGGACGGATACATAAAACACATAAATTATTTACACATAAACATTAAAAAAAAAAAAAAAATTATTATAGGTTTAAAAACATCTGACCATAGGACACATTTTTTTTTTTTTTTTTATTTCTAATGTTTATGTAATATTTTATATACAAACTTCATTTTTCTCATTTTTATCCAATTTTTCAATAATCTTATTTATTTTGAAAATTACCCTTATTAAAATTAGTAAGTAAATATTGTTATATATATATATATATTGTTGACGGCTGATTTTGGCCTCAAGGCAATATGAGAATATTACTCCCTAGATAATCCTCCCTCAATAGTGAATTTGTTTGGTTATGGGGGACCAAAATCAAACTTAGCAAAAGACAAATAATACGCCAATCGGCAAGGAGTTTTAACGTGGTTCGGCGGATCTTGGTCCGACCTACGTCCACGGGCACAAAAAGGATGATACTTTTATTACTCAAACACGCTTCTCAGCTTTGCGTTTTGTTTTTTACAAGTCTAATGGTAATGACTCTGATGATCATGATCTCAACTCTCAATGCTCTCAACTTGTTACCCCTTATGCACACTCTACCCTTCTATTTATAATAGTGTAGAAATCAGATTCCTTTTCCTACAAGAATTTCCTAGTTGAAACTATTCCCTTTTCCATAAGGTTTCCTAGTCAAAACTATTCCCTTTACTTCTCTTATCCTTTTAGGACACTGATTTATCCCTTTTTTCCATGAAAGTAGGATTATCTTCATGTCCCTTAGGGATAAGATGTTTCATCTTCTGGTGCACGCCTCACCATGTGCTCGATCTTCATGAGGTCGGTCATAATGGTTATTTGAACTGAGAATGCTGCTGTCGATCTGATAACTGCCCGGTCAGCTGAACCCAAGTACTCGGTTACCGATCATGCAGCCTTGCCGACCACTTACTGTTTGGCTCTTGGTGGTCGGGTCGGTTTTAAGGATCTTGACCAAGAAGAGAATTACACTTTTACCCATGTCGTGCTGCTTAAACGACGTAGTACCTGAAAACACCATCAACATATATATTTATTTTCTTTTTTCACATGCTCTCCTAAGCATTATCTTTACGATGTTGAGAGAAATTGAGAGGTTGAATATCATTATTCTTTTTCTTATTCATTTACTTTCGATCATGCATAAATGAACATTATTACAATTAATTGAAAAAAAAAAGAATGAAATAAGAAAAGCACCCAAGATTTTTATAATGGTTGGATCTTGATAATAAACATATAAATCTGAAACATACGCTTGTCTTTACAACAAAAACTCACTATAATTAATTAGTTGATACAACTTTAGCATGCAAGGGTAATAATTTGATTAACATAATTGGTTACTAAAATAAAAAGATTCATGGTTGTTACTTGTTTCCCTAATTTACAGGAGGTGTAACAACAATGGTACCATTTCTGAAGAAATTTTTTCCATCCGTGTTGAGAAAATCCGCTGAGGCAAAAACAAACATCTACTGTATGTATGATAGCCATGTCTTAACAGCATTTACTTCTTCCCTTTACATAGCAGGCTTAGCTTCATCTCTAGTAGCTAGCCGACTCACCGTGGCATTGGGCCGCAGAAACATAATGGTAGTAGGTGGTTGCACTTTTCTTGCTGGTGCTGCCATCAATGGTGGAGCTGCCAATATTCCCATGCTCATTTTGGGTCGTCTCTTGCTCGGATTCGGAGTTGGTTTCACAAATCAGGTAAATTATAAGCACAAAATTTCTCCTGCGGTTGTTTTATGTGGTGGTCCATTTATCCCACATGATCTAAACACTATTAGAATTTCGCTATTTTATGACGGTTTAAAATCTTCATAAACGTTATTTTATGATGGTTTTAAAACTGTCATATATCGCCGTGTCATTTTTTATGACGGTTTTTTTGTGTTTTATAAATTTATGATAGTTTAAAATCGTCACATAAATATCATAAATTTATGATTCAAAAATGTCATAAATCTATGATTTTATGACATATATATGTCATTAAAAATTAAATTAATGTCATTAATATGTCATTAAATTATGACATATGTCATTAAATTTGTGTCATAATTCACATAAATTTGAATTTAAAATTTAAAATTTTAATTTTGAGTGGAATCATATATTTGATGGAAAATCTGATAATTTTTTTGTTGAAATATTATTTAATTATTTTTATATGATTTAATATCAATATAAATCATTTTAATCAATATCAATATAAATCATTTTAATCAATAATACACAATTAAACATAATTAAAGAAACTTGAAATTAACATAAGTATTAAAGTAATATTTCATACATCAAAATACGTTAATCTAACTACTAAAATAATAATTACTACAAACTACCCACTAATCTAAAAAAGTTAAACAACAAACCAATAATTCATTAATTCATACAAGATAATAGAATATGCAAAAGCCTATATGATCCTTATCGTGTCAAAAAGATTACACCAACCTTGATCACCCAATAAGCCTCCGAGATAAATGCATCTTAAAACTTGAATATCATTGTTAATGTTCAAGGTGAAGGTATATCAAAGAGCATTTTAGTGATGCTGTACGAACCATTTTGACAACCAAAGATCATTCAAGGTGAAGGTGCAATAACATCATATTTCACTTGCTCCACGTACGTCCCTGAAGAAAAATTCTAGTCAACAATTTTCGTGCAACTTGTCCTACTGGAACCACTCAATCTGCATGCATTTCAAAACTGTTGTTAACCGAAAGTTACAAATTCCATTCAGCAAAACTATTTTAATCAAATATACTTAATAATTACTGATTCAATTCAGCAGCATGAATTAAAAACCACACGTTGAAAAATGATATTTATTACAAAGTCACTTATTAAATGTACCTAAAAGTCTCCCAAGGACTATTTGGAAAACCAATATGATCTCCTATGCCAAAAAAGGCTTTTAGTACTGATACTAAATTAGTATTGCGAAAATATCTTAATTATTGTCTCTAACTTTCACACTCGTTCAAGTCTAAATTACTAACAATCTTCTCGGGTTGAGTAATATAGTGATTCTTCGACTTGAGATACCACTGTGGGCACATGAGACATCTTCCACACTTAGATGACAGTCACGTCACTAACCTATTAAGGTCAGACTTCTGCCTGTTCGTTGGGTGTGGACAGATCCTCAGGGTGTCCTGTGTGTGTCAAGATAGGATCCGTCAGTTCTGTGTACAGAGCATACGTAGTCCATATATGATTAGCAATCAGATAAAAACCATGGGCCCGTGGTACACTTTAGAAGTAAGTTCTGAGTGTTCTTTTAGAGATTGCTAATAGAGATGTCGACGGGATTTAACGTTTACATCTATATCCCTTGGATATATCCGGATACCTGTGACAAAAGAATTAAACATATGCAATGACCTTGACCTGTATGATTCAACGAGTTTATCCGTGGTCGTTATAATTTACGGGTGGGTGAATTATGGACACGAAATTAGATTTTGTGACGGATATGCCTGAATCTAGAGAGTCTCACTAATGAAATATACTTGTAGAGCACTAGAGCGACTTTTATGAATAATGGTGATTATTTATAAATCGTTTAACTGTTAAACAAAAGATACATGTAAATGGACCGAATCGTCATTTCTTAATTAATATGTGTTTATATTTAATATATGATATTATTAAATACACATTAATTAATTGTCAAATTATGATATTTGACATATATCATTGATATATGTATTTGAGATATTTAAAGTAAATATAATACATATATTTGAGACATTTGTAATTAATTAATTAATTAATTAATTAATTAATTGTTAAATAATTAAAATATAAATATCTTACATTATGATAAAGTTAGGAAATGATTACAAGTGTAAATTGTTGACTTTACATATAAGGAAAATGTTATCAAATTGATTTTGTATTCTTTAAAATTGGTTTTAAAAATTACAAAAATCTATTAGATATTTGTTCCTAATTTTCGGCCATGTGACCTAGATATTTATAGTCTAAATTTTTCCATTTTCTTTACACAAGTCATAGCCTCCAAAATAAAAACAAAACATTTGAGAGAAAAAGAGAAGAAACAAGAATCAAATCCAAAGAAAGGCAAAGATTTAGTAAGTATTTCCAACCTTTAGAGGGTAATTTATTCCTTTCATTCTTGGCTACAACATGTGCAGTTCTTAGGTTTTTCTACTCATTCTTGTTTATGTTTTTGATGGTTGGAAGCTTTGATGATTTGCATGTATGATGTTGAAGAAAACTTATAAGGAGTTATTAAGCATTCTTTTGATCATTTGATGATATAGTTGCCATTCTATAGTTGTTAGGCCACTCATTGATGACCTATAATTGTTCTAGAGTTATTTCAAAGTGGTGAGACTTGTTTTGTGTGGTAGAGACTTATCGACATCTTCGATCAAGATTCCCTGGTTGATGAACATAAACATCTTCGATCAAGATTCCCTTAAGAAAGACATTATCGACATCTAATTGTCTAATGCCCTGATTAGCTGAGAATCACTCTAATTGTAGAGGGTTTAACCACAGGGCTAAAGGTTTCAAAAAATCCACATATTATATCTGATGAAAGCCCTTGGCCACTCCTTGGCCACTAATCTATCAGTGACTGTGCAATGTGAAGGCTTGACCGGTATGGTCACCGATATGATGACCGGTTTAGGTCATGCCGATTCCAGTAAAGGAACTAGCCGTTAGGCTCACCGGTATGGATACCGGTTTGGTGTGTGCCAGTTCCAGTGGCTATGCAATCCATAGGTTCACAGGTATGGTGACTGGTATGGGATCGGTAAGGTCCGTGCCAGTTCCAGTGAGCATGCATAACGGAGCATCTCACCGGTATGGGTACCGGTAAGGGACCGATATGCCGGTCTCTGTACCAAAAATGCAAGTATGAAGGTTTTAATGCATTTTGTACATGAACCTAATGCATCTAAGTGAATGTGCATGTTTTCTATGAGCTTAGACACTTGAATACTCAAATCACATTAGAATTAGAGCCTTAAGCCAAGACTTCATATAAAATCTTCAATGTATGCAAGTCTTCACATTCTTCGCTCTTCACCATCGTGTGCTTCGACATCTTTTTGTATTGTCTCGCTTTTATGCGTCGAAGACTTCACTCTCGTTGCATCATCAAAATCCATTACGCGACTATGTCGCTAACAATATTGTTTCTGACAAGAGCATCAAATTCTTCTTTCATGGCTTGATGCCATTGAGAACTTGCTAATACTGCTTTCAGACTTAAAGGTTCTAAGCCACTACTAACAGCAAGGCGAAATTTTGGTCTAAAGATACTAGCGATGGATATGGTAGTCATAGAATGTGTGTTAATGGGAACAATAGAGAGAACAACATCTATATTTTGAGAGAGATTTGATGTTGATTGAAGAATCAGAAGAAGTGTTAGGAATGGAAAGAAGGTGAAAATTGGTTTGGTTGTGTTAAAATAGGATCGGTACCAGCATTAACCAAAGAGTTATGAAACTTGTGATCCTTACTTTAAATATAAATAAGATTTGTAGTGATATATAAAGGAAAATTGTGAACAATTAGAACAGAAGAATCAAAAGATGAAAAAGGAATGAGAATTGGACACACGAAACAACTCTCTATAAGGAAACTCTTATTCATTTAAACTTACATATCTAGTAATAAATATCTTGTTTCAACAATATGTTTATGTTTCCTTTCAATCACACCATTTTAGTGATGTGTATGAGGATAATTATGTCTAAACGTCCCCAATGGTTGTGGCTTGGTGGTGTAGGGTCCAGGATCTCACCTTGAGGTTCTGGGTTCGAATCCAGGGGTGCACTTCTTGTAAGAGCCTGGGACAGCCGGTGGTTTTACCTGCGCCGCTGCCCAGAATGGGTGGTTTGGTGGTGGGGTTCCATCGTTTCCAAAAAAAAAAAAAAAAATAAATAATTATGTCTAAACCATACTCATTCAGATTGAAGAATCTGAATGAAAGACCTTTACTCCCCTCCCTAATCAGACTAAACTATTTTTATAGGTAAACCAAACTGCATTTCAACTAGAACTTTGAAGTTCATGAAAGTAGCTAAAGTTATAGATTTAGCAGCTAAGGGGAAAATCCAGTTATATCTAGTAAAATCATAAATAAAATTAATGTAATATCTATATCCATATGAAGAAATTATAGGTGAGTGCCTCAAAGATCTGTATGAATAAGTTCTAGAGGAGCTGAAGTTTTGATAGAAGTAAATGGAAAACATAATTTATGGAATTTACCATACTAACAAGCCGAACAAAAATCATACACATAATAAGGAACAATATTTTTATCATCGAATATTCTACCAACAATAATTTTCAAAACATGTTGACTTGGATGACCAATTCGTTGACTTTGTCTTCTTTAGATAATCAATTATAGTATGATAATAATCAAATTTTCTCTAGAAGTGAGCAAAATATTTAGAACTCTATACATCTTGTTTACAATTAAAAGATTTGACTAACTGTACATTTTGATTAAATTTTAATTTTCCCCCTTGATGTATATCTTTTATTAGTTTGAAAAGTATAGTCACCCTCACACAGCACCAAAACTCCACAAGTGCTCATGTATTAAGTGCTTCCAAGAACAAAACTGCCAAAATATAACTCCATCAATAAATATATGCTTCCCAGCCGCCGAAATCGATTCCACTCTTTTCACTCACCTCTTCTGTGCTTTTGCTGATCTAAATCCTCAAACCTTTCGATCAATTGGACAAAGAAGATGGATACGTGTCTTAGCATTTAAGGAGACTTGCATGTATCTTTTATGGAGTAGCCCGATTTTAGAGACGATATAAAACTGTTTAGAATAGAGAATGGGCACTGGTATGCCGGTGTGGGGACTGGTATGCCGGTCTTAATGCCAAATGTCGGGATTTGAAAGTTAAACTCATTTTGCACATGATCCTAATGCATCTATATAAATGTGCATATGTCATATGAGCTTAGAAACTAAAATTAATAACTCACTTTACAAAGAGAGCCATAAACTAAGACTACACAAGATATTCATCGATAAGGCGTTAGTCTTCACATCTATTGCTCTTCAGCATCAATGTGCTTCGATATTTTTTTGTTAATGTCCACTAATGCGAGTCGAAAACTTCTAGTATTGCATCATCAAAATCCATCTTGAGAATATGTCGCTAACAGGTTGGACAGGTCGGGTACAACTATTGGCATCCCATTAAAATAGAGGTCAAATCTCCGTATGAACGGGGACTAGTACGAGGGCCCAGGAAATCGGTACGTTAAAGACAGATACGAGAATAATTTTTGTACATGTTGATTGAATGAAACAGATATGAGTATTGATATTTCTGTAACATACCCAACTTGTCAACTAACTTCTATGGACCAAAATAGATAATAACAAACAGCTTAACTTATGCTGACATGGCAAAACAAACACTAAAAGCGAAACTACTGAAATAACCCTAAGCTAATAAAAGAAAGACTCTTTAATCCTAACACTAACAAATTAAAATGTTACAATGAAGGCAACTCCTGTGTATCTATCGGAAGTGGCACCTTCTAAATGGCGTGGCGCATTCAACACAGGCTTTCAGTTCTTCATAGGCATTGGCGTGGTAGCTGCCAGTGGCATAAATTTCGGCACAGCTAAACGCAGCTGGGGCTGGCGCCTCTCACTCGGCCTTGCCGTAGTGCCTGCTGCCATCATGACAATAGGCGCACTCCTCATTTCAGATTCACCAAGTAGCCTTGTCGAACGCGGCAAGATCGAGCAAGCCAGGCAATCTCTAAAGAGAGTTCGAGGGAAAGATACTGACACAGAAACAGAGCTTGGTGATCTTATTAAGTCAAGTCAAGTCGCCAAAGCCGCGAATCAAGAGCCGTTGGTGACCATATTTGAGAGGCAATACAGACCTCACTTGGTGATGGCGATCGCCATACCCTTTTTTCAACAGCTTACAGGAATTAACGTAATTGCATTCTATGCTCCTGTGCTTTTTCAATCAGTTGGGTTTGGGAGTGATTCAGCTTTGATAGCAGCTATCATTCTGGGATTGGTTAATCTTGGTTCGATCCTTGTGTCTACGTGTGTGGTTGATTGTTTTGGCCGAAGATTTTTATTCCTGGTGGGTGGGATTCTAATGTTTATTTGCCAGGTATGCGACTGATCAATAATGTGATCATCAACTGTTTCAGTTCACCTCTCCTTTTGGAGAGGCGGCCCCGCTCAACCTAGTTTGATTTAATAATGAAATAATTTTGAGTTTAATTTTGTTCTGTATTCGGCTTTGTTGTGAAGGTCGCAGTGGCTTGTGTGCTAGCAGTGACTACAGGTGTTTCGGGCACGAATCATATTTCAAAGGGACATGCCATCTTAGTACTGACTCTCATGTGCACTTATGCTGCTGGTTTTGGATGGTCTTGGGGTCCTCTAAGCTGGCTCATTCCGAGTGAAATATTCCCAATGAAAATTAGGGCAACAGGCCAAAGCATAAGTGTAGGTGTGAATTTTGCAACAACTTTTGTGCTATCACAAATGTTCTTGACCATGCTATGCCACTTCAAATACGGCACATTCTTGTTCTACGCTGGTTGGATTGCGACGATGACCCTTTTCATTGCTATTTACTTGCCTGAGACAAAAGGAATTCAGCTGGACTCGATGCATGCAGTGTGGGAACAGCATTGGTACTGGCGCCGGTTTGTTAAAGGGCAACTCTAGCTATAATTTTAATATTTCAATGAAGTAATTTGTAGAGAATTTTTTTTAATACAAATGAATGAAAAAAAACATGTAACTGTGTGTTACATGTATACATAATGAGCTTTATACCTCAAAATAGACTAATTGGAATTTGAATAGGGGTTTGAACTCATTAATATACTCACCGTACTCCTTATTATTTGATTGTAAGATGTTTCAAGTGTTTTATGAAAGAAGAACAATATTTGTTGTGATTCTCTGATCACTATAGAGTGTTTTGAGGAAAAACCGAATCTATTACTACAAGAATAGAACTTTATAAATGTTTAACACTTTACAAAAAAACCTCACTTCTACACACTCTCTTAGTTTTCTCTCTTGAAGCTTAATGTTTTTGGGGTGTTTGAGCTCTCAAATGAGCTCCCAATTTATAGTGAAACTCAAACTCACTATTCCAACAAACTCAATTAATGCACCTAAAGCTATTTTGATGTTTTTCACCATTTTCAAAAAGGTGATGCACCATTGTAAAAAATGTGATCTAAATCTTTGACAATGGTGCATGATGTAGCTAGATATTACAATTCTCCCCCTCCAGCTGCATCTGAAACGATCGTCATCTGACAGCTATCCCGACTATGTCTCTGTACAACTCTAACTTGTCTTGAGTAACCACTTTTGTTAACATGTCGGCTGGATTCTCATCTGTATAGATCTTCACTAGTCTCAGCAGTTGTTGATCCATCACCTCACATATCCAATGATAACGAATATTGATATGTTTCATCCAGGAATGATATATTGAGTTCTTGCTCAAGTCCAGAGCACTCTGACTATCACAATGTATCTTGTATATGTCTGTTTGATCCCCTACTCTTGGAGAAAATGCTTTAACCACAATATTTCTTTTCTTGCTTCAGCTACTGCAATGTATTCAACTTCTGTTGTGGATAATGCAATACACCTCTGTAATCTTGACTGCCATGACACAGCTCCCCCTGCAAAAGTGTAGAGAAAACCTGTTGTAGATTTTCTACCATCAAGATCTCCTGCCATATCTGAATCTATATATCCTTCCAATATTGGATCAGCTCCCCCGTAGCACACACGTAGCTTCGACGTACCCTTGAGGTACCTGAGAATCCATTTGAATGTCTCCCAGTGTTGTTTTCCTGAATTAGAGAGAAAAAGGCTTACTACACCTACTGCGTGAGCAATATCTGGCCTGGTACATACCATAACATACATTAGGCTTCCAACTTCTGAAGAATATAGTATTGATGATATCTCCTCTATCTCTTTCTTGGATGAGGGGCACAAACTTTTGCTCAGTTTGAAATGGTACGCTAGAGGAACGCTGACTGGTTTGGCTTTATGTATATCGAATCTTCTGATTATCCGTTTAATATAACTCCCCTGTGAAAGCCATAACCTTTTGTTCTATCTGTCACGAATTATTTCCATTCCCAAAATCTGTTGAGCTGGTCCTAAGTCTTTCATGTCGAAAGAGTTAGAGTTCTTCAGCTGGCTGATCATCATTGCATCTTGTCCAACGATCAACATGTCGTCTATATATAGTAGAAGAGCAACAAAATTTCCATCCGAAAACTTTTGAATATAGATACACTAGTCTGATGCAGTTCTTTTATAGCCTTGACTCACCAAGACCGAGTCAAACTTCTTGTACCACTGCCTTGGTGCTTGCTTGAGCCCGTACAAGCTCTTCTTCAGTTTGCAAACAAGATTCTTTTTTCCTAAAACCTTGAAACCTTCAGGCTGCTCCATGAAAATTTCTTCATTTAGATCACCATGAAGAAATGTTATTTTAACATCCATATGTTCAAGCTCTAAGTTCAAACTGGCTACCAATTATAGGATAACTCGGATTGAAGCCATTTTTACAACTGGTGAAAAGATTTCATCAAAGTCGATTCTTTTTTTCTATAGGAATCCTTTGACTACTAACCGGGCTTTGTGTTTCACCATATTTCCGAAGCCATCTTTCTTTAGCTTGAGCACCCATTTGTTCTACAGTGTATTCATGCCTTGTGGGAGTTTGACTATCTCATAGGTATGATTCTTCTGCAGAGATTCCATTTCATCTTATATTGCGTGCATCCATTTTCCTTTGTCTTTATGAGATACAGCTTCCTTGAAACTTTTTGGCTCCCCCTCATCAGTAATTAGAATATAGATAGATTCTGAGTATCTGTTTGATGGAATCTGGCCTCGCTCAGATCTTCGTGCTGGAGGTTCACTGGTTTCTGGAGGTCTGTAGTCATCCAGATATGTGGATGATCCTGTAGCCTCTGATGTAGCGGGTTGCAGCTCGCCCTGCTTAACACCATCTTCCTCATCTGGTTCTGCTTCTGTCATATCATGCACCCCATCATTATCTGTGACCACTAGTGTTGGTACCGAGGTTGTGTCTGGATTTGCATCGGTTTTTTCGGCACTGGAATTAGAAGACATCTTGGGCTTTTCAGTGTCTTCAATTGTTTGGTATTCAAGAAACACTACATCTCTACTTCTGATGACCTTCTTTTCCTCCGGGTCCTATAGCCTGTATCCAAATTCCTCGTCTCCATAACCTATGAAGATGCATGGAGTAGTCCTTGCATCGAGCTTCTGCATGAGCTCATTAGATACATATGCAAAGGCTAAACAACCGAATGTTCTAAGGTGAGAATATGAGTTCTGCATGAGCTCATTAGATACATGTGCAAAGGCTAAACAACCGAATGTTCTAAGGTGAGAATATGAGAGATTCTTACCTGATCACAATTTCTATGGAATTTTAAAATTCAATGGTACAGATAGTGATCTGTTGATCAGGTGGCAGGCGGCACTAACAACTTCTCCCTAGAATGACTTTGGCAGCTTAGCCTTGCTTATCATGCTTCTGACTTTCTCCATAATGGTGCGGTTCATTCTTTTAGCAACACCATTATGTTGTGGGGTGCGTGGAACAATCACTTCATGTCAAATCCCATGACTTCTGTAATAGGCATTGAACTTCCTAGAAGTGTACTCGCCTCCATTATATGTGCGCAGACACTTCAGTTTCTTCCCTGTTTTATGCTCGATCATGGCGTGGAATAGTTTGAAATAATCCAGGACCTGATCGTTTGTTTTAAGAAAATACACCCATACTTTCTGAGAAGCATTATCAATGAAAGTAAGAAAGTATTTGCTATCGCCTAGTGAATTGACCTCCAATGGACCACAAATATCATAGTACAGTAGACTGAGCAACTCTGATCTTCTCGTAGAAGAGAAATTAAAGGAGACTTTATGTTGCTTACCGAATAGACAATGATTGCAAGTATTTAGAGCAGCATTCTAGGAGACAGTAATGAGATATTTCTTTGTCAAGGTAGACAACCCTCTTTCACTCATGTGACCGAGTCTCTAGTGCCACAGATTTTGAGAAGCCTCATGTTCAGCTATATTGAGACTTTCTACATATATCTTCACATGAGTCTGGTATAAAGTGCCAAATATATGTCCTCGGACAATGACCACGGCGCCTTTTATCATTCTCTAAGTGCCATTACTAAAGTGGCTAGCATAATCTTGTTTGTCAAGGGCTACCCCCGAGAGTAGATTGAGCCGAAGTTTTGAAACATGTCTCACCTCCTTCAGGGTTATTGTATACCATGTATTTGTCTGAGATGAACTAGTATTTCCCATCTTCACCGCTCAAAAGTATCATGTTTTGTATGTTGTGAAGAAATCCCTGTGAGGGGTGATGTGGTAAGATGCTGCAGTATCTACCACCCACTCAACATCTTGAGTTGTGGTGTGAAGGCATGCTTCTTCCTAGATGGAGCATATAGCTACATCTCTTTAGGAAAATACTAGTGTCTCCGCATGGTTGTTCTTTGGTTGAGAATTGACTTGACCCTGCTCTCGTTGCAGCTTTCAGAAATTCTTCTTTAAGTGGCGTTCTATGCCACGATGATAGAACTTATAGGTAGGATTTCTTTCGTCTATGGATTTGCCTCTGCTTCTACTTCTACCTGTCCCTCTACCTCGATTTTTATATTGCTGTCTTCCTCGATTCTCCATGACAAGGGCTTATGTCTGATCTGTGCCCACGTCTTTTCTTCTAGCCTCTGACAATGCATCTTTTACCATAGACATGGTAAGTTTGCCTTCTGGAGCCGAATTACTGAGAGTAACCACCAATGTTTCCCAACTATCAGGAAGAGAACTGAGTAGTAAGAGGGCTTGAATATCATCTCCCAGTTACATGTCTACTGGAGACAATTGGTTCACCAGGCTCTGGAACTCATTGGTGTGTTCTGTAATGGAAGCTCCACTTTGTAGCTTCAAGTTCACCAAATGCCTCATTATTAAGGTTTTATTCCGAGCTATCTTGGCCTGGAACATGTCTTCTAGCTTTATCTATATTTCGTAAGCATCTGTATCCTGTGCTACATGGTGGAAGTCACTGTGGTCGATCCACTATCTAATCTGACCCAAAGTTCTGTTATTGAGTTTATTAAAGTCATACTCTTTAATAGATTCTGGTCTCACTCCCTTCACCTCGATAATATCGAATAGATCTTTACAATGTAAATAATCTATCATCCGAGGCCTGCAGGGGGAGTAATTGGTTGCCGTCAACTTAATCATTGCACCAGAAGAGGAATCTTCCATTTCTATTTTAATTTTAAAATTTAACATGAGAATAGGATAAAATTGGGGATGCTTTTCACAAATCGGAGGTCACCGTTGCGTCCGGAATGGTCAATAATGGTGGATTAGACACTTCGTTGGTCCAAATCCAACTCAGGGATCAATTTATAAATTTCTAAAAATTTTGGGGCTAAAATATAAATTTCAAAGACTTAAGGGGATCAATGAAATTTACCAGGCATGCTGACGTGGCTGACACGTGGTTGCTGACATGGGAAAGTAGGACCGAATCACTAATATGGCAGATGACATAGTAGATGATGTGTCAATGATGTGGCTGCTGATGTGGACTGACGTGGCTGCTGACTGTACGCTGACTGGATGCTGACTGTGTGATGACGTGGCGCTGCCGTGGTCGTCTTCAACCTCCAGCAGCGTGTGGGGGCATGTGGCGCGTGGGCAGCTTCCTTTTAGGCACGTGCGGCGTCCCTAAATCTTCGTTCGATCACCAGAAAATACCACTGTGCTCGTCTCAACATGAACTATATGATGTTATGCTCAAAATTAATTTTTGACAACTTTCCCGAAACTCGAATTTTCCGAACCGAGTTTCGTTCTTCGATCTTACGACTCCAATGTATAACCAAAGCTACTGATACCACTTATTGTGATTCTATGATCACTATAGAGTGTTTTGTGGAAAAATCGAATCTATTACTACAAGAATAGAACTTTACAAATGTTTAACACTTTACAAAAAACCTCACTTCTACAAACTCTCTA
The DNA here is from genome assembly GCA_019454045.1 of Zanthoxylum bungeanum. NCBI lineage: Eukaryota > Viridiplantae > Streptophyta > Magnoliopsida > Sapindales > Rutaceae > Zanthoxylum > Zanthoxylum bungeanum. The sequence continues at coordinate 37,566 of SKCR01017767.1, forward strand.
AGCTTTCTCTTTTGAAGCTTAATATTTTTTGGGTGCTTGATCTCTCAAATGAGCTCTCAATTTATAGTGAAACTCAAGCTAACTATTCCAACAAACTCAATTAATGCACATAAAGTTATTTTGATGTTTTTCACCATTTTCAAAAAGGTGGTGCACCATGATCAAAAGTGTGATCTAAATCTTTGACAATAGTGCATGATGTAGCTGGATATTACAATATTCACCACTAGAGGGAACATATTTGCTTGGTAGTTGATTGAAAGAATCTCGAATTTTAATATGTATGACAATAAATTATTTACTTAGCTTAGTTCGACTAACTAACGAAGAATCAAACTAATTAATACATATATGTCATGCCATGTATTATATATGAGATTTTTATAACAATATTTGTTTAATATTGTATATACCTATATAAATAATAAGTTAAACAAATTATAAATATTTAAGCAAATTTGGAAACCCTAAACATTCTCTTGAAAATTCTCTCAACTGTCCTCTCAAGCGGCATTCTTTTTTCCTCTCGAAAATAGCTAGTTTGGCTACCGGCCACCGCCGGACATACACTCCACTTATATGGTGGCCACTCGTTGCACTAATTTCCTCATTTCTCATCATCACTACCTCAAACCAATATTAATAGGTTTCTTCAACAAACCCTTCCCAGTCGCCACGCCCCTTAACAACCAACCACAACACCGATCCTAACCCTACGTCACAACCTCATCATCATGACTCCGCCAGCTGGCCTGGTCAGCACTTTTGTGACCATCTCACGTCACCACTCACACAAACGCAACATCAGCTCTACAATTGCAAACCCAACTCCCCTCTGATGCAGCACCACTTGTCTCTCCTCCCAATTTACACTACAAAAATAAGGCCTTTAGCGTCAAAAACAATCGACGCCAAAAGTGAAAAGTTCGACGCCAACACTAAATGGCGTCAAACAATTTCGACGCTAAACTTAGACGTTAAAATATGGATGAGAACGCTAATTAGCGTCGAAATACAGATTATCGACGCTTAAACCTCTTACTTTACGTCCAAATTATTTCGATGAAAAAGAAGAATTCCCGACGCTATAGTTCATATTTGGCGACGAAAGTATTCGACGCTAAAATTTAAACTTTTAGCCTCGAATGTAGGCGACGCTAAAAGAAATAAAAATATTAATATTTGTATACTTTTAGCGTCGAAAGATTCGACGCTAAAAATATATAAATAATATTTTTTTATTTCTTTTAGCTTCGCCTACATTCGACGCTAAAAGTATAAAAATATTTTTTAAAAAATTATTATTTTACATAATTTTGCTCTGAAATACTCAATTTAATATTTTAAAAAATATTATTATTTTAAAAAAAATTGCCGATTAATAGCACAATTAGAAAATATTTTAATAATAATTTTATTATTATAATGAAAATTTATTAAAAAAAAATACATAGTATATTAAAATTGTATGTTCTGAATGTTTATACAAATGGAAATAAAATTTATCGCTGCTGTGATGGGGGGCGCTCGAGTCCGATACACCCCAGCCGAGTGAGGCCACCAACATCTCCCGGAAAGCCCGTATCTGTTGGTCGAACTGCTCTATCTTCTTTTCGTGGTCCACCTTGACCTGTAGTAGCTCCTCCGGAGTCTTCTTCAGCTCGTCTTGGGTGGTGGCTAGCTGGTCTCGAAGGCACAAGCTAGTGTCCAAAGAAACAGTAGTGCGTGCAGATGACGTCGACTTCTTACGAGTGCCAAGACGGACGTTGTACGCTATTTGGTTCTTGAAAACCAATTGCGATAACTGCTCATCTGGTATCGGGTCGGACCCCTGTAGGCATTGCATTTTTGCATGTGAAATCCGATGATGAGTCTCATTTGGAGGCACTACCTTTTAAGTCATGGAAGTCGCGGGAAACAGACGTCGGAGGGAAAAGATGGAAATCAGTACTTTGTCGAATTTTACTCGCTTGTTTAGCTTCGGGCTCGCTGGTGGACCTCCGTTTTAAAGCACATTTAGCCTAAAAAAATCCGCAAACCACTTAACCTCGGCCCAAAACCCCTACAAACCCCTTGACTTTGACCTAAAACCCCCGCAAGCCCACACACCTAGCCCACACAAACCAAACCCACCAAGCCAAGCCCACTCACGCCCAAGGCCCTCAAAATAAAACCCAAATTAAATAAAATAATTAATTAAATCATATACCAAATTAAATAAAATAATTAATTAAATATATATTTAACAGATGTGTAATTAAATAAAACAAATAAAATCTAAATAATCACCTACCAAAATAATAAAATACTTACACAAATTAAAGAAATTGCATGCCTAATAAAGATAAATCAAATATATTATATACCCAACTTAACAAATATCATGTCTAATTAAAATCAATCATAACAAATTAAATATATTGTATTCCTAATCTAAACCAAATTTGTCCCCCCTCAATCTTTGACTTTCCTTGCTCAACACAAAATCAAATCTCTTCCTTGTGAGACAAGGTGAAGTCCTAGCACTTCTCTATATAAACCACACTTTTCCAAGGCATTCCCTCCTCCCATTCATGCCCATACAACAAGAAATACAAAGAACAAGCCCTCTCTCTCACACGAAATACAAAGAATAAGCTTCCCCTCCCCTAGCTCTCACACACGGCAATAACACCATAACAAGCAGAAAATTTTCTCTTATTCTCCTTCACTCAAGAACCGAAATCACACCCCCCTAAACACTCTCAATAGCCGAAAATCAAAGCCAAAACAGTAAGCAATTCACAGCCCTTAACATCACCGAAAATTACATTGTTTGTGCACCCTAGGACCACTGAAATTCAGCCCAAAAACAGCCACCAACATTACCTAAAAACAACAGTAAAAAATGCCCCAAAACAGCAGTAAAAAACGCCCCAAACAGCAGAAAAAAACACCCCAAACAGTAGCCAAAACACACCCCAAACAGCAGCCCCTTAACCAACCAAAACAGTAGCCCTGTCCCCTAACACAGTCCAGAAAACACTAAAAAACTGCACTTTTAACCCTTAAAACATTAACAAAAAAACTGCACTTAAAGCCTTTAAAATCACCCAAAATAGTAGCCTAAAACACCAAAAACAGTTACCAAAATACGGCAACAATACGGCAGCAAAACAGCAGCAAAACGGAGTCAAAACAGTAGCTTGAGCAGCGAAACAGAGAGGTAAAACGCAAACCAGTGAACCAGAAAAGTTGAGGAGCTTTAGCCCTTCCGATCTCCGTGAAACGCAAGTCCGAAAGTCGACAAAAAAGGTTAGACCTGAGGGTATTTTTCACGCTTGTTTTCAGTTGTATTTTTATTATTTATTGAGTTTCGTTTGCATGATTATTTTTGAGTGAAGCATGTTGTGGCCCTTGAATAGATAGAAAGTGCATGAATTGTGAAATATGGTATGTTGTGGCCTTGGAATAAAATGAAAGATATGTCAACTCTCGCAGTATATCGGATGGAAACCCGGACATAAATTTCATAGCCGATTCCGAATGGACGGTAGTATGATCTGTACTCGGGATACAACTCCACGTACCGCTTGAGTAAACGGCACATTCTTTTGTTTTATGTTGCTTTGATTTATTTACTATTCGTTATTTAAATTCCTCATGTTACTTGTTTATGCATGATGCGATCGAGCGCATGGGCTTAGTAAGTCGGATTAAAGGTCCCCTATTTGGAGGGGTTAAAACCCTTTACCACGATGCTTCGCCGCGGCGGTTGATGTGTGTCTGGTTGAATGTGTGATATGTTCAATCAGGCATACTAAGTTTGATATTATTGTCTTTATTCTTTGTATGCATGATGCGATCTAGCGCATGGGCTTAGTAAGTCGGATTAAAGGTCCCCTATTTGGAGGGGTTAAAACCCTTTACCACGATGCTTTGCCGCGCCGGTTGATTTGTGTTCGATTGAATATAAGATATGTTCAATCGGGCATACTAAGTTTGATATTATTGTCTTTATTCTTTGTACGCATTGTAATGAAAAGCGCATGGGCTTATTGTGTTGGACTAAAAAGGTTCTCCATTTGGGGGAAGAAAAGCCTAAAAGCCTACCTTTACCACGATATTTGCCGCGTCTTTCATCTATTGATTGCATCTTCTATCCTTGTCTTAGCTTGATTTATTATCATTTGTGTATCCATGTCGTGATAGCATTTGAGTATTATTTCTTGTGGTATATCGGATGGAAACCCAGACATAAATTCCGTAGCCGATTCTGAATGGACGGTAGTGCAGTCTGTACTTGGGATACAATTCCACGTACCACTTGGAAAAGTGCTCACATGTGTGTTTGTGTCCATATTAGTTATCTTCTTTTGCACCACGTCATAGCATGCTTACTTTAATGCCTAATTGCATCCTTAAGTGTCTTTTTGCATTATGTACTTGGTTGATTCCTTTATTTACACATGGACATGTAATGGCTATTTGTTTATGCTTCCGCACGTATAAGTATGATATGTCTATGAAATCACATGTTCGCCATTATTTGATTCGCTTTTATGTGTGCTTGCGTGGTTAGTGTGTGCTTGTGTTTCCATGAATACAATATGCAAATGAAGTTGTATGCTACTTTGACGTACTTTCAAGCATGCAATCTTAGATGTGAGATATATGCAAATTTAGGTGTAAGTTTTATTTTTGCGCATATGAATTTAAAAGCATGATACTCTTGGAAATAAATGTTACTTAAGCTTGATTAAATTATTACTCAAATCCTTTCATAACAAGTGACATAAGTAAGGGACCATTCCGAACCCAACGGTTTGAGGTCTTCCATTGCGAGGGGTGAGTGCGGCCTTAAATCTCATTTTCCCGGTTCACACCGGGTGGCGACTCCATTATTCTCCGGTTTAGTCCCCCGTGGCTACTCCGTACTCCCGACTAGGCCGCGAGCCTAGAACAGCATGTGTCGCCCAGTTTCTATGTCCCACAACCCCGTCTCCTGAGTTTGATGTTGGAGCTCCACCATTTCATTCTGTTTAAAAAAAAATTAAGTTAATGTTAGAATTTGAAAAGAAAAAAATCATTTTAAAATAATAATTATTTTATTTTAAAAACTTAAACTTACATAGCAGCGTTCCGCATCTTCATTGATCCATTTTTTCTTCACATTGTAGTGAGTCACTCGGAAAAAATCTGGAAATGATTGCACCTCACCTGTGTTACTCTGCTAAAAACATAAAATAATTGTACTTTTATTCGACATTAGCAAAAATAATGAACTGTTAAATTTCAGGTTAGGATATATTTACCTCAGAATGTTCGGCACGATATTGGATAAATGGCTTGGAACCTCCACGGTGGTTAAAACGGAAGTGACTTCGATTCTCTGCATTTGCGAGACAATTATTCTGCATTTAACAACACTGTAAGTACCAAAAACAAAGAGAATTATAAATTTCTGTTTATTTTAAAATTTACCTCGTGTTTCTCGCAAGACCAAAACTCACACAAGAATATCCAGTCTTGCTCCTTTATAAAATCAGGCTTGTGTTTTGGAGCATCCAAAGGTCCATATTCATCGATTATTAGTTTTAGGACATTTGTCCTATAATCATTATAACTTTTCCCCATGTGGTAGTCAAGATACAGTTGGACATTAACTTTGGTCAGATCGAAATCGAACCACTCCTACATGAATAGCAACTAAGTAAAAATGAGTATAAAATAAAAATTTAAATTAACAAACAATATCGAAAACTTAAAGCTGTAAGGAAACTCACAAGTAGCGAAAGGAAGAGCTGGTTGATTTTCGACTCCCACGGTATCTTTCTCCAAGAAACGTAGTGTTGGGTAGCTTCAAAAAGAGCTGCAGCACCTATGGCTGTAGTAAACACTGAATTATGTTGCCCGATTTGTCTTTTTATATCATCTGATATCTCTATCCGGATATGGCCATGAGCCTTAACGTGCTTAACCAACCCCAGGCCATGGGTGCGTCCTCGACCCTTCGTTGTACTCGAGTCACCTGTGCTAGCAGAGACCCCAGTAGTGACATCTGTCCTTGTAGATGTAGATGGAGTCGCATTAGCGCGTCTGCGATTACTAGGTGCCATCTGCAAAATAAGAATTCCGACACTATCAATAACATAAAAATAATCATAATGATGCTAATGAAATTTCAATATTTTAATAACCATATAAACTTTTATCATTACACATGGACTGCTCAAAAATATCTTTAACCATATAAACTTTTATCATTACACATGGACTGCTCAAAATCTCATGTATGAGGATGTGGTTTAAATTCAAAACATAAGAGGGACTTCACCAAATATAAGAGGATTTTTTTATTTTTACTATAAAAGGAATTCATACCTAAGAATTCAATTAAACCATATATATAAATAGTCATAATAACTATGTTTGTTTTTTTATGTGACAAACATCTTATTAATCTTGATTATAGTTTGTACATGCATTGCTGCTGTTCTGGAGCTGCAGTTCTGGAACCAGAACAGCAGTATCAAATAAAGGTCAAGAACCTTCAAATATTCATCATGTAAAAAGCACCGCCTAGTATCCATTCCTATTTGTCGATAAGTTTATTAACTCCCCTTGTTTAGTGTTGGCATGTAGCCGAAGTATAAAGGTTCCTTACTGTTATTTTCTACTAATATAGTTTGCTGAAAAATGATAAAAAGATATTTTGAAAATTATAGTAGTCCCTCTATCCAAGGGAAACTCTTCCGATCATTGAGAAGTTGAGTGTTCAAAACACATGCAAAAGCTCATCAACTCGCAACAAATTACAGTCAGGCATGGAAAAACTTTCACATTTTCTTATTGTGCATTTATGTAAACATATAGTCTTTATGAGGAAAGAATTGACCAAGCAAATGAATAAGATTCTTGCAAATTCTAAAAGTAGAGTGACTACTATAAAAAAAGTTAATTTATCATATGAATCATACATGAGCATAATTTTTTTTCTATAGTATCTAGTGCTTTCTGTTTTTCCCGCATCATCTCACAATATTTACTCCGTGATAAGGATGCAAGTAGCTTCACTAAATACGAACATCATATTCACGTAACAGATCATCACAAACTATAATATGAATACAAATTACTTGCAAAGGAAGCAAAATCACAAACGTGTCAAAAACTCACATCTGACACACCCTTGCCAACGAACCAAAACTGAGTTGAAAATAATTGATTATCTAATAGTTTATTATTTGAAAAAGAAGCAATGTGAACTTACCCAAAAAAGCCGAGAGAGAGAGCAAACAATTTGGAATCCGAACCGAGAGAGAAGAAACAGAGTCGAGAGAGAAAGAGATGACATAAGAGGGGAGAGTTAAGAAAATTATGATTTAAGGGAAATTTAGCGTCGAAATATTTTGCTTTTAGCGTCGACTATTTCGACGCTAAAACATTGACTGCTAACAAAAAATTAGTGTAATTTTTTGAGGGAAATTTAATTTTTTACATTTAGCATCGAAAAACTATATCGACGCTAAAAGACTAACAATTAGCGTCGATTAACTTATTTCGATGCTAAATGTTTGACTAAATATTAATAATAATATGATAATAATAATATTAATAATAACAACAACCATCATTCAACCATGATATAATAATAATTCCAAACAACAACAATAACCATTCATCCATGATGATAAAAATAATTCAAAACAACAACAACAACCATTCATCCATGATGATAATAATTCAAAAAAAAAACAATCATTCATCCATGATGATAATAATAATTCAAAACAACAACACCAATCATTCATCCATGATGATAATAATTCAAAACAACAATAACCATCCATTATAATAATAAAAATTATTCATCCATCACATCATATACTAACTAGATTAGTCACTATTATCTTCGGTATTTGAGGATTCTTCATTGGACTCAGACTTATCTTCAGTTTCGAATTCTTCTTCATTTGTTGCTTCACGCTAACTTGAGAATGAGGAATTATCTCAACATCTGTATTTTCTCGAGTTAACGTGATATTTTCAGTAACTGTGACATTTGGTAAATGAAATATCTGTTCATGAACTTCAAAGTTGTCAGAGACTTGTTGTGCTTCATCTGAAATTTCAACACTATCTTTCTCATGCGTGTCCCAAATGCCCATATGTTGTAACTTTTATACCACCATCCATCAATTTCCTAGCTTTGGATTAGATATATATATCACAGACCATGCTTGGGCACAAAAAATGTATGGATCATTCTTGTACCAATAACGTTGAAAATTAATTGACGTTAGATGATTACTAAATTGAATACTCCTCTTTTTGGCATTTGTGTCAAACCACTTGCATTCGAATAACACAGTACGCCGTTTGGGTTTGTATATCAACTCAATGACTGATTACAACACTCCGTAGAAGTCAACAATATCTGAGCCGTGTTCTACTGGGACTACAATTCCATAATTTTGAGTGACATGTGAAATATCTCGTTGCTCGGTATGAAATCTAACTCCGTTCACAATGCATCCACTGTATTCGTAAGCCTGCTTTTGAGGCCCATATGCCAATCCAACTAACAAAGAAGATGAGTGTAGTTGACCATTTTGCACTTGGTTGTTTATCTAACACATGATAATATTTATGTGTTAATATAACAAACTTAAATATTTACTGTTAGGATAAAAATAAATAGACAATGTTAGGGCTTACAGTTGCCTCAAATCGTTTAGGAAATTCTTTTTTGTGTCTTCCATCAACGTTGTGGTCACCACCACATTGTAGCATGGTAATATGTTGCCTACAAAAAATGAGTTACGTTAATGTAAGACAATAAAAATACACTTATGTGTTGGATAATTATGACCCATAGCATCACTATTTGTACAGAACATGGTGTTGTTGTACAAATTAATTATGTGACAAAGGAAATTGCTCTTTTATCATTTGTGATTGGATTACCTGGATATATAAATGATAAAAGTCCATATGATTAGTACCGGATTAATAAGATATGAGACATTATTAATCCACAAAGGTTTAATCATTAAATATCCATAGTCATAGTATTATCGAGACTGGACATCGATAATGCGGAATATGCTAGTATTACTCTTGTACGTGTTATGGAAGCGTAACGACATAGTTCTCATATATTTGGGTATTGGATACTCATGCAAGTGTAATAAGAGGTTCTAATTACCGATGGTATGGAAATAGCTTCGCTCTGGATAGACCCCTCGGAATCCCATTGGTAGTATGACTATGTGTCTATAGGAATCCGAATCAGGGTTGGTGTATTTGGTCTTGTTACATATCGCATGTCTTTGGCAGTTGTGACTTGTTGGCCAAAGTCAAGGTCACTTCTGCACATTGACGTGGATTACGAAGCTTTCCCACTGTCAATGGGTCAATCTTAACTGGAATCATTAAGTTTGTTGAGCCAAAGCCAAGGCTTAGTTGATTCAGAGGAAAATGTTAGGAAATATTATTGGATATATATCTCGGACTTGGAGGTCCACCTACCGGATCTAGGAATTGGATGGGATCCAATTAATCTTAGAGATCTACCTAGTTAAGTTTCATACAGCTTGTTGGCCAAAGTCAAGGTTGTATGTTATTTAACGGGATCCTAGCCCACTAAGAAACTGGGTTTCCCGAGTACTCTACAGAGGGTTAGAGGCTCGCCGAAAAATAGTGGGAGGCTAGTAGTAAATTTGCAATTTCATTTAAATATTTGCCAATACGCGCTCTTTTATTTTATTTATCATAGTTATAAATATATTAGTTGGACTAATATTGAATATTGCTTTCTTTGAACAGTTAGACTGTACAAGACACTACTCCACTTGTAGTTGGTTATATAGTTAGACTATAGTAACCATTACATTTTGAGTGTACCCGATATCGTTGATTGAATAGTTGGACTATTGCAATCAAGATGGCTGGAAAGATTAGCGTTAGGGACATCGTCATTGGCAATAATGTCTTTAACGGCTCCAATTTTCCAGATTGGGAGATGAACCTCAGGATAGTCCTGGGAGCTGAGAAGTTACTCTATGTCATAGAGAAACCTCTTGGGCCTGAGCCCGGAGTTGAGCAAATAATAGAGCATGAGCTTTGGAAGACTCATCGTGATGATAACTTTAGTGCTCAATCTGTAATGCTTGCCATAATGACTCCTCAATTTCATCGTCAGAACAAAGGATTGGATCCTTATAGTATGATGTTGAAATTGAAGGATCTTCATAGGTCAAATCTTAGATCTCATAAGCATGAGTTGCGAAAGAAGCTCTTTCGCTCGCGTATGTCAGAGGGTACATCTGTCGAGCACTATGTGTCACAGATGATTACTGACATCAAACAGCTGGATCAGTTGGGCATAACCTTCGAGGCCGAGACTTCCATAGATTTGATCTTACAGTCTATGCCCGAATGCTGGGGCGGGTTCGTCATGAACTATAACATGATGAACCAAGAGAAAACTCTTGGAGAGTTATTGGCGATGCTGAAAGAAGCAGAGCCAGAGCTTCTGAAGGGCAGGAAGCGCGAGACGCACCTTACTTCGACATCCCAGGTGGCCAAGGCTTGGCCGAAGGCTTTTGGGGGTGTGAAGAAAAGGAAGAAAAATGGCATGGCTAAATCATCAAAGTCTTCTTGGAAGACTAATGACATATCCCAAGATGTCTGCCTATATTATAGCGAACTGGGTCACTGGAAGCGTGACTGCCGTGAGTACAAGGCGGAGTTGAAGGAAGTGAAGACGGGCAAGGCTCCGGCTTCAGGTATGTTTGTTATAAACATGTCCACTACTGGTTTTAAAAATTGGATCTTTGATTCTGGATGTGGTACTCACATATGTACTGGTGTGCATGATCTTCTGATTAGCAGGATATTGGCTTCAGATGAGATCGACCTACGAGTCGGAAACAAGATGAGAGTCGTTGTTTTGGCCGTTGGGACCTATGTTTTGCATCTGCCCTTAGGGCATGTAATTACATTAAGTGATTGTTATTTTGTACCTAGTTTGACTAGGAACATCATCTCTGTATTTTGTTTAACTCGTTGCGGGTGCACCTTTATATTCTGGAACACTAGGTGTTTTGTATATAAACATAACATTTTGTTATGTACATCAGATGTTAATAATAGTCTTTATATTTTGAATGTAAGTGAATCTCAAAAATATAACATGACAGACAAAAGGCTCAAATTGAGTAAATCATATGAGACTTATTTATGGCATTGTCGTCTGGGACACATTAACAAGACTCGTATATCCATACTTTCGAAGAGTGGATAGGTAGACGGATTTGATCCTAATTCATATGATGTCTGTGAATCTTGTTTATTAGGCAAAATGCCTAAAACACCTTTTAGTGGTAAGGGTGTAAGTGCCACTAAGCTGTTAGCCCTCGATCATAGTGACGTGTGTGGGCCCATATCTAGCCAGACTAGAGGTGGTTATGAATATTTCGTAACCTTACGGATGTTGCATCGCATTATGGTTATGTGTGGATCTTATGAAACACAAGTCCGAAACTTTTGATAAATTCAAAGAGTTTCGTCACGAAGTAGAAAAACAGACCGGCAAAAGTATTAAAACATTGCGGTCTGACCGTGGTGGAGAATACTTAAGCAATAAGTTTCAAGGTTACTTGAAAGAGTATGGTATTCTTTCACAGTGGACTCCTCTCGGAACACCGCATTGAGTGGTGTGTCCGAACGGAGAAATCAAACTTTGTTGGATATGGTAAGGTTAATGATGAGTCCCATTGAGCTACTAATTTCCTTCATGGGATACGCATTGAACAGTGCAATACTTATTTTGAATAAGGTTCCGTCAAAGTCTGTTGGACAGACTCCATATGAAATATGGACAGGAAAGAAACTGTGTTTCTCAATCCTGAAGATTTGGGGATACTGGGCATGTTAAACGTTTGGATGGTACCAAACTAGAACCCAAATCGGATAAGTGCCTATTTGTAGGTTATCCTAGGGAAAACAAAGGATATTACTGCTACAACCCACAAGAGAATAAAATATTTGTTGCTTTCTGTGCTGTTTTCCTTAGAGGAATTATGATGAGCGGAAAATATATCAATATTTACCGCCCCTTTAACTTAATATTTTGTTTAGTTTCTCGGGTTTGATGAACGTTTTGATGTGTTTTAGTTTATTTTGCAGATAAAATAATATCGGGTCTCAATGAAATCATTTAGGATGAAATATGGGTCAAATAATGGCAATTATTGGACTTGATATATTAATTTTGGAGATTGGAAACTTGAAAGGGCGTTTTGACGAAGTGCAGTTTTGGAAATTCCAGTTTTGCGCATCTGTCGTATTTTGGGCATAACTTTTTACTCAGATATTAGATTGAGCTGATTCAAGTTCCAGATTAAAGAAGACTCAAAGATCTACAACTTTGAAAGAGAAAATATTTTCGAATTCTGATGATTTCATGACCGAAATTGATGAACCATCCAGCAGTGTGTGGAGTGTAATTATTAAAAGTCATTATCAATCATTTTCAAAGCAAAATATTAATTAATTAATAATTAATAAAAATTATCAAATCAACACCAAACAAGATAAGAAATTATTGGAGCAATTATGGATTTGGTGGAGTAATTAGTGGAGAAATTAATAATGTAATTGGTGGAGAAATTGATTGATGATTTGATGGTGGCAAAATTTTGCCTATAAATACCAAGCCATTTCATTTGTAAAATTCATACTTTCTTCTTTGAAATTCTTAATGAATAAATAAGAAGATTGTATCTAGTTTGTTTATTTTTAGTTTTCAGTAATTAATTTTCAGTTTCGCACTTTCTTTTCTTTACTTTTCAGTTTTTACTTTCCGCAATTTACTTTTACGCACAATACTTTTCTTTCTTTAATTTTTCAGTTTTTACTTTTCAGTAATGAGGAGGTAACTTCCCCAGCTAGGGTGAAAGGTAATTCTTTTACTATTACTATTTAGATTAATCTCCCTTAAAAATAATATATCACTATTTAAAATACTGATTAATAAAGGATACCGCTATATTGGTCGGTTGGCAATTCAATTTAATCTGGTTTAAACCTGACTAATCAAGGATACCGCCAGATTGGTCGGTTGGTAAATTTATTTTGGTACCGCCTTTATGGCTGGATTATGGACAAATATTACCGCCTATATGGCTGGTTGGACTTAATTTGACTTAATCAGGATACCGCCAGATTGGTCGGTTGGTAAAATAATATCACAAGTTTATATATTATTTTATGGGAGATATCTAAATTAGTAGTAGTAAAAGTAATTCCTTTTACCTTAGCATTTTATTTTATTTTACTTTTCAGTTTTTACTTTATGTCTTTTACTTTTCAGTATTTTTACTTTATGTCTTTTATCTTTCAGTTATTAGTCCTAGTTATGTTTGTAACTAAATAGTTAACTGGGGTTGTGATGAATTTTAATATCACCGGTTTATAAAGGGTTATTTTATAGTTTGGGTAATTTAAAGGTTTATTTATTAAGTCTTAAGCTTAATGCTTCTTGTTGTCTGATCACCAATAAGATTGATGTGGTAAATCTAAAATGAACTAGACATAGGGATTTTAGGTTTCAGCCTTAGACTTTATAGCCCACGATCTTCCTTGAGGATAGATAACCCTTTAATAGATTTCCTTACAGGATAGGAATATACCTGTCGGGCGGGGGTAGCCATAATTGGAACTTAAACTTAATGAATCCAGAATATTGGTTGACATAGACATATGGTTCAATTGGGTTAAACTGGGTATTTGCGTCTGACCATCGACAGAGGCTTTTGCATAATTTAGTGTTCCAGGTTAGTAAACTGATTTATTACACAAACATAAAATAACCACTTCATCTTTTAAAATGATATTGGAATAATCACAACCCTAGATCTTTGTGTCTTTTGTTATTTTCCTTAGTATTTTCTTTTGTCTTTTTATTTATTTATTTATTTAGCAAAGTCTTTCAACCAAACAACAAACAATCTATTCTCTTCTCCATTTAATTAGATATTTGTAAATAAATAGATTCAACAATTAATAACAACAGTAGGAATTAAGTCCTCGTGGGATCGATATTTTTATACTACTTGAACGATACGTGCGCTTGCGTTATACGTGTGTGTTTACGCCGGTCAAGTTTTTGGCGCCGTTGCCGGGGACTTATTTTTCTTGAGTTGTTAATTTTGACACTATCTAATTTACTTGTATCTAATTTTCTTTATCTTTATCTTTAATTTTTAATTCTTTATTGTATTTTCAGGTGATTTAAAAATGGAACACTACTGGGAGATTGAAAGATTACGAGCTTTACAAGAAGATACACCCCACATCTGGGAGCAACAGTCCAGTTTTCTGAGGCCTGTTGTCCAGCCCAACAATTATCACTGGATGCCAGAACCATCATACTTTCCATCTTATCCACCATCCACCTACTATCCTCAACAAAAACCAGAACCATCAGAGGAAGAACAATTGATTGATATGCTCAAAATTTTTTCCAAGAAACGAGACGAAAAGTTGGATACAATGCTTGAAACAAGCCTGAAGCAACTTGAAAGTATTCAGAGACAATCAGAATTCATTCAGAGGATGACAGATCAAATGAGACAATTAACAGAAAACCAGAACTACATACCTCAAGAACCAGTTTCAGATGACACTGATGAAGCCTTCAAGTACCCAGAAATCCACAAAGACACTTCAACAGAGGAGGAGGCTGAGCAGTATCAACAACCAGAGGTATCAGTTCAGGAGCCCGAACCGGTAAAGTCTCAATTTGACTTTTATTATTCAGATTCTGACGAGGATGAAGCTGATCTATTTGTACCAACTGCACCAACAACGGAGGATCAAACTTTCAATCCTCAAAATGAAGATCTTGGAGCATGTTTTACCATGATGTTTGAAGAAGATCTATCTGAACCATCCATTCCAGTCATATCAGAGGATGAAGACCTAATGTCAGAAACATCTTTGCATCCTCTGGTTGACAATTTTGAAGCATGTATTTCACAAATGACAGATGAAGAGCTGAATACAAAAATTTTACAATACATCTGTGAAGAAAAGGTGGAGCAAGAAGCAGAGCAAATGGAGGAGCAAATGTCTGACCTTAATAAAGATCCAGAGCATTCAGGAGAAACATCGCTGTTTTGGGGAGTACAAATCAAAGATATCACCCAGAAGCTTGACAGAATGGAACTTCCATTCCAAGTCAAGCACCATATAAGACCTCCTGATTTTCTTTCTTTCAATTCAGGAATCATTGGAACAACAAGGAGTAAAAAGGTGGCACTAGCACTAAATATGACAAAATTCTTTTTGCCACTTTTCCGTTGGAAGAGACCCTTCAAAAGCAACGCTCACGGGATTGTCTTTAATCGGACATCCAAAACGACGCTGAAACCTCCTTAACAGATGAATTTCAGTCACGTCTGGCTGAAGACAAAAAATTTAGCGCTAGCAGGGAGGCAACCCATGCAATTTGTTGTAATATTTGTTGTAATTTTGTGTGAACTTTTTAATTTTGTGTGTTATTTTTGTAGGGAAGGCACAAACGAAGCATTTTAAGACAGAAGGAATTGTGTTTCGCAATCAAAAAGAGAAACAATTCATTAGCGATGGCTGAGTAAGGAATGAAATCTTGAGACACATCCTAATGACTTTATACCAAACGAGTGCGTATTGCGTACACAATTCCGTTGTCTTAATTATTGCTTTGATTCGCTTTTCTATTGTAATTATCTTTATTTTCGTAGACAGGATCCAGACTTTTTGACCTTTCACGATTTCTTTTGTTGTTTAGCTAACAATCGTCCTTGGAAGATATTAGTGCTATTATTACTCACCCTTTTCAGGTACTATAAAATCAGCCCGTCATTACACTTTTTGAAGGCATCCTGATTTGAAAAAGAAATACATAAAAAAAAAAATGGAAGCCACTTCAAGAAGACGAGTTGAGAACATCTGTGTGTTTTGCGGCAGTAGTATTGGTACTAAGCCACAATACATAGAAGCAGCACAGGAATTGGGTCGAGTCTTAGCTGCAAGGAATATGCACTTAATATATGGCGGAGGCAATCTTGGATTAATGGGGATCGTTTCAAAGGCCTTCAGGAAGGAGGCAGTAACGTTTTGGGAATCATCCCAAAACCCTTGGCAGAGGCAAATCTTATTGGTTCATCAAACGGAGAGGAATTGATCGTGCCAGGTATGTCTGAACGACTGGTAGAAATGATTAACCGTGCTGATGCTTTTATCGCTTTGCCAGGTGGCTTGGGTACACTGGAGGAAATTTTTTAGTTCTATCTTGGGCGAACCTGAACATACACCAGAAACCGCTTGGACTGCTCAACGTTGATGGATTTTATGATTTTCTTTGTGTGTTTCTTGATGATGCTCGGAGAAATGGGTTCGTGTCAAAACCTATGAAAGAACTCCTCTTCACTGCCAGAACTGCTCCCATCTAATAGACCAACTCATAGCCTATGAACCACAAGTTGACCCTATCCTTTCAAAGATAAATTGGTCCGAGGACGATCGTGGTAAGAGGCGTCGAATTAATCTAGATCTTAACCTTTAATTTCCTGTAGATTTCAGCTAACCAGGTACGACCTTCTTAACTCTCCTTTTACTGTTTAAGACATTGGGGACAATGTCTCATTTAGGTTTGGGGGAGGGAATTAGTTGATTAGTACCTTGTTTTTAGTTTGTGTGTTGTTTTTATTTTTAGTCCAAAATTTTTCGAAAAATACAAAAAAATTGAAAAATTTCAAAAATTACAAAAATATTTGTGTTGTTTTAATTTGACCAAAAAGGTGAATTTGGTAAAAGATAACTGAGTAAGGAATTTCCACTCCTGAGACGTATCTCAAACCTAATTCGAAACAAGTTAATTTTTGTTTATTTCATTTTGAATTATTTAATTTGTAAATGCTCCTTAAAACGGACTAAAAGGAATCTTCATATGCTCAATTGATAGATATTATCAACATATATAGTAACATACAGGCATGAGCTAAATTGAAAAGTTTGTAATATTCAGTGCTCTAGTTTAATTGGAGGAAGCATCTCAAAAAGCAATGGAGTAAAAAAAAAAAAAAAAAAATCTGATTTACAAAAATAAAGTATCTAAGATCCGGGTTATTAAGTCTGTAAGGGTGTTTTAACACCTAGTGCCCTAAAACCAACTAGTTTGGGAGTCACTGGCCCAAAACTCGCTACATGGATCAAAGATGCTGCAAAAAATATATATATCTGAAATCTGAGTAATTAAGTCCGTAGGGGTGTCTTAACACCTGGTGCCCTAAAGCCAACTGGTTTGGGAGCCACCGACCCAACACTCGTTACATAGATGGAAGATATTGTATATAAATAAAAAATAGAAAAGTGAAAAATCAAAGAAAAAATCAGAAAAATCAGAAAAATTATTCCATTGCTGCAAAAAAGGTGTGAAATCTGATAGAACTTTAGGACAAAAATATTACTCTCTTATCAACTGCACTTATGACTGTTGTAGGCAAAAATGAGTTGATTAATATTTTGTTGGCTGTGTATATGAAGAATGGTAAAAATAATCGGAGAATTTACTTATTCGGTAATTTAGAATGAAACAAAACAACTAGTAACTTGGAGTAAAAGTTTCACCTGACTAGTCACTAACAACTTTATTCTCTTTTCGCTTGTCTTTTTGCTTTTGTGTGCATTAGTTTTAATACCTGTTTACTTTTGTAAAATGTTTGTGGGTATCATTGCTGTAAGCCCTCACGAGACTACAACTCGTCCACTAGGGACACCTAGGGGTTTAAAGGCTTGTTGCATACGCTAAATGCAACCGTGATCCCTACGAAAGTGGCTTAGTTTAATTTTAATTTTATTTTGTTGTTTTGCTCGAGGACTAGCAAAATGTTAGGTTTGGGGGTGTGATGAGCGGAAAATATATCAATATTTACCGCCCCTTTAACTTAATATTTTGTTTAGTTTCTCGGGTTTGATGAACGTTTTGATGTGTTTTTTAGTTTATTTTGCAGATAAAATAATCGGGTCTCAATGAAATCATTTAGGATGAAATATGGGTCAAATAATGGCAATTATTGGACTTGATATATTAATTTTGGAGATTGGAAACTTGAAAGGGCGTTTTGACGAAGTGCAGTTTTGGAAATTCCAGTTTTGCGCATCTGTCGTATTTTGGGCATAACTTTTTACTCAGATATTAGATTGAGCTGATTCAAGTTCCAGATTAAAGAAGACTCAAAGATCTACAACTTTGAAAGAGAAAATATTTTCGAATTCTGATGATTTCATGACCGAAATTGATGAACCATCCAGCAGTGTGTGGAGTGTAATTATTAAAAGTCATTATCAATCATTTTCAAAGCAAAATATTAATTAATTAATAATTAATAAAAATTATCAAATCAACACCAAACAAGATAAGAAATTATTGGAGCAATTATGGATTTGGTGGAGTAATTAGTGGAGAAATTAATAATGTAATTGGTGGAGAAATTGATTGATGATTTGATGGTGGCAAAATTTTGCCTATAAATACCAAGCCATTTCATTTGTAAAATTCATACTTTCTTCTTTGAAATTCTTAATGAATAAATAAGAAGATTGTATCTAGTTTGTTTATTTTTAGTTTTCAGTAATTAATTTTCAGTTTCGCACTTTCTTTTCTTTACTTTTCAGTTTTTACTTTCCGCAATTTACTTTTACGCACAATACTTTTCTTTCTTTAATTTTTCAGTTTTTACTTTTCAGTAATGAGGAGGTAACTTCCCCAGCTAGGGTGAAAGGTAATTCTTTTACTATTACTATTTAGATTAATCTCCCTTAAAAATAATATATTCACTATTTAAAATACTGATTAATAAAGGATACCGCTATATTGGTCGGTTGGCAATTCAATTTAATCTGGTTTAAACCTGACTAATCAAGGATACCGCCAGATTGGTCGGTTGGTAAATTTATTTTGGTACCGCCTTTATGGCTGGATTATGGACAAATATTACCGCCTATATGGCTGGTTGGACTTAATTTGACTTAATCAGGATACCGCCAGATTGGTCGGTTGGTAAAATAATATCACAAGTTTATATATTATTTTATGGGAGATATCTAAATTAGTAGTAGTAAAAGTAATTCCTTTTACCTTAGCATTTTATTTTATTTTACTTTTCAGTTTTACTTTATGTCTTTTACTTTTCAGTATTTTTACTTTATGTCTTTTATCTTTCAGTTATTAGTCCTAGTTATGTGTTGTAACTAAATAGTTAACTGGGGTTGTGATGAATTTTAATATCACCGGTTTATAAAGGGTTATTTTATAGTTTGGGTAATTTAAAGGTTTATTTATTAAGTCTTAAGCTTAATGCTTCTTGTTGTCTGATCACCAATAAGATTGATGTGGTAAATCTAAAATGAACTAGACATAGGGATTTTAGGTTTCAGCCTTAGACTTTATAGCCCACGATCTTCCTTGAGGATAGATAACCCTTTAATAGATTTCCTTACAGGATAGGAATATACCTGTCGGGCGGGGGTAGCCATAATTGGAACTTAAACTTAATGAATCCAGAATATTTGGTTGACATAGACATATGGTTCAATTGGGTTAAACTGGGTATTTGCGTCTGACCATCGACAGAGGCTTTTGCATAATTTAGTGTTCCAGGTTAGTAAACTGATTTATTACACAAACATAAAATAACCACTTCATCTTTTAAAATGATATTGGAATAAATCACAACCCTAGATCTTTGTGTCTTTTGTTATTTTCCTTAGTATTTTCTTTTGTCTTTTTATTTATTTATTTATTTAGCAAAGTCTTTCAACCAAACAAACAAACAATCTATCTCTTCTCCATTTAATTAGATATTTGTAAATAAATAGATTCAACAATTAATAACAACAGTAGGAATTAAGTCCTCGTGGGATCGATATTTTTATACTACTTGAACGATACGTGCGCTTGCGTTATACGTGTGTGTTTACGCCGGTCAAATTACTAAATGCAGTGGCAAGTGGGAGGAAAATAGAACTCGATGAAAATCGAAGTGATATTGTTCCTGGCACCGATCCCCTCACGGAATATGAACAGTTCATCAAAGATGAGACTATTCCACAATCTTCTAATACACAAGAGTCGCGTAGGTCGGAGAGAGTCAGAAAACAACCTAAGAGGTACGGGTTTCTGATCTCACCTCATGTAGACATTAATCTTATTAAGGATAATAAATCGGCTACGTATGAGGTAGCGATACAAGGTATTGACTCTACTTTATGGCAAGAGGCCATGAAGTCTGAAATGGATATCATGTATACAACCAAGTTTGGACACTGGTTAATGTACCAGAAGGCATTGTGCCTATTGGTAGAAAATGGATCTTCATGGTGAAGACAGACATGGATAGCAATATACAAACGTACAAAGTTAGGCTTGTAGCGAAATGGTATCGTCATCAACATGGTGTTGATTACGATGAAACCTTTTACCCGTTGCCATGATTAAATCCATTCGGATAATGCTTGCTAATGCTGCATATTTCGATTATGAAATATGGCAGATGGAGGTCAAAACCGCTTTCCTTAATGGAAACCTTTTGGAGGATGTTTATATACAACACCCTGACGGTTTTTTCGTGCCAAAACATGCAAACAAGGTTTGCAAGTTAAATCGATCCATTTATGGATTGAAGCAAACATTGTGTTCTTGGAACCAACGTTTTGATGAGATCATAATGGTATATGGTTTCATTCAAAACGTAGATGATTCTTGTGTATATAAGAAGGTTAGTGGGAGCAAAATGACATTGATTGTCCTATACATTGATGATGTATTGCTTCTTAGCAATGACATTCCCATACTAAAAAAATCGGTGAAAGCTTGGCTTTCATTAAAATTCTCCATGAAATTCTTTGGAGAGGCAACCTTTATTCTAGGAATAAGGATCTACTGGGATAGATCTAAAAGTTGTTGGCACTCTCCAAGAAGTCGTACATTGACAGTGTTGAAGAGATTCAACATGGATCAGTCCTGCAAGGGACTGCTTCCAATATAGCATGGCGTCTCTCTATCTAGGGACATGTATCTTGAAACTCAAGACGAGAGAGATTCAATGAATCGGATCCCGTTCGCTTAAGCAGTCGGATCGATCATGTATGCCATAACATGTACGCGACCTGGTGTCTCATACTCTTTGAGCATATGTAGTCACAATCAGGCCGATCCAGGTGATGGTCACTGGATTGATGTTAAGAAGATCATTTAGTATCTTAGAGGAACTAATGATGCCTTCTTAGTTTATGGGGAAGGAGAACTTGAGGTGACTTGATTCACCGATGAAAATTTCCAAACCGATAAAGATGACTGTAACTCGCAATAAGGGTACATATTTTGTTTGAACAACGGAACAGTGAGCTGGAAATCTTCCAAGCAAGATATTGTTGCCGATTCAGCAACAACAAAAGTGGAATATATTGATGCGGCTGAGGCAGCAAAAGAAGCATTTTGGATCTATAAAATTCCTAATTGGATTAGGAGTAGTTCTGTTAGCAGCTGGGCTGGGTTCAGCACAGACTAAGGAATTAAAGTCTCAACTATGATCCAAGTATGTACTTCGATAGTTTCATCTGATTCGAGAGATCACACATTATGGTGATGTGAAGATCGAAAAATCATTTCAGATGATAACCTTGCAGATCCGCAAATGAAAGCTATATCTCAGTAAAAGTTTGAGCGACTCGTACATAGTTCAAGTGTTGGACACTTGAGTGATTGGCTATAGACCAAGTGGTAGATTGTTGGACAATTATGACCCATAGCATCATTATTTGTAAAAAACATGGTGTTATTGTACAAATTAACTATGTGACAAAGGAAATTGCTCTTTTATCATTTTGTAATTGGATTATTGGATATATAAATGATAAAAGTCCATATGATTAGTATCAGATTAATAAGATATGAGACAATATTAATCCACGAAAGGTTTAATCATTAAATATCCCTAGTCGTAGTATTATCGAGACTAGACATCGATAATGCGAAATAGGCTAGTGTTACACTTGTGCACGTTATGGAAGCTTAACGACATAGTTCTCATATATTTAAGTATTGGATACTTATGCAAGTGTGATAGGAGGTTCTGTTAGCCGTTGGACCGGGAACAGCTTCGCTCTGGATAGACCCCTCGGAATCCCATTGGTAGTATGAATATATGTCTATGGGAACCTGAATTAGGGTAGGTGTATGTGGTCTTAACCTGAGACTTGCATCGCTAATACTTGCGACAATCAATATACTTTGGTTTTGGTCGTCCGGAACTTTAACAGGTTCTGAGTACGCCTCTTCTAGGTATACTGAGAATCGTAGTGTATTGGGTGTGATGTCAAGATGGAAGTACCACTTCAGTCATATGGAGATGATGATCACGCAGTGATACAAAATTAGTCTCTTAAATACTGCAGCTATCGGGATAATATGACTAGGTCATGATTATCCGATTACAGAGACTAGTTGCTAGTGATCTGATATATGCTTCGTACGGGGCATACACAATTCCAGCCCTAGGCTTAGCATGTGACATCTGATACTAGATCGAAATACGCAATACATTGTATACTACGCCTGATACATATTATATATATTCCATGTTGAATATATTTCTGGAGAATTGGGTAGACACGGTGCTTTGCTAGAAGCCAACCATGTATTGTAAATCGGTGAGAACGTGGTACCAGGTACGCACGTGTCGGGTAGTCTGACAACCGTATTTATTGCCAACATATCCAGGGATCTCTTGGGTCACTTCCCAAAGATTCACCGATGACATTTGACTCAAATAGAATTAATCTGGAATTAATTATGAGAGAGAAAATTAATCTGGGATTAATTACGGAAAGAATTAATCTGGGATTAATTATGAGAGAAAGAATTAATCTGAGATTAATTGCATCAAGAATTTATCTTGGATTAAATTCGTCTAGAAGAGAGAACGCGATTAATTTGGAATTAATCGACAAAGTAAATTTAATAGTTAAATTGGATTTTAAAATTTTATTTATTTATTGGGCTAAAATAATATATCAGATATATTAATTGAAATTGGATTTCAATACGGAATTAAAATTGTATTTTAATTCAAGCGAACGAATTAATTTGAAATTAATTCGTAAGCGACTTTCGTAATATTTTTGCAAGGCATTATTATTTAATTAAATTGGATTTAATTATTTAGCGACGAAAATTCGTTTAATCGGATTAAACGAACCCGGGCCCAAAGTGTGTTGTGTAAGCCAACTAGATTTGGAATTTAAGTGGATGAGACCCACAACTTACATCAACTTGTCACTATTTGTGATGTAAGTAGTTGGAATAGTAATTGGATTATTAAACACACACATTTCACTATTCACCGTCTTCTCTCTTCTCTTTTCTTCACAAAGCCGTGACTTCCTCTCTCCTAAAAGAAAATTTTATTGCAAAATTTCTTGCAAGCTAGCATTTGAGGAGTAAATCAAGGTGATAGGGAAACTCACCCAAGAGTTTGGAACTCAAAATGAAAGCTTGGAGCTTCAAGAACAAATAAAGTTTTGAACTTCTCTCATCCGATCATTGTAAGTTTTTCTGCAACTCACATGATTATTCACACACGAATCACGCCTAGAGATCCTTGGCATGTCTAGAACACTAACAACCAATAGACTGCAAATATGCCCACGAATACATAGGAATCGATAAAATTATAATCGAAGTACTCGTGCTCATGGGCATCACGGTTAGCCGTTGGTTTTGCCTTGTTTTGTGTGTAACCGAGCGCTGATCAATAAGACTATCACCACATCCTCGTAGTACATCGACAAGCTTCGAATTGGTAAGTGGATTGTGCCGTGAAATCAAGCGACAGCCCAAGATCAAAACACGAAAGTCTGTGTGTATCTTCTTCATTTCCTACCTTTCCGTCCGACCACCAACCGACGTACAGTGCCCAGACGCACTTGCCGATGCCATCATGCTGTCAGCTCTGCCTCTCTCTAGCCCTAAGATGGATGAATTTTGGACCTCTGTGCAATTTCTGTAAAATTTTAGGGTATTTATAGTAAATTTTCTGGAAATTACATTAGGCCCCAGTGTAATGACATCCAAGTCCTTAACGCCATACTTTTTCAGAAATCTGTATTTTTGAGACTCTTCCGATTCAAATTTCAAAAGGTGTTAGCACAAAAGTTGTTCATCGTAGAAAAACTAGTCAAACGGTTCAAAAATCAGTTCAATCGATGTTCTTGTGCTAGTTTTACTGTCAAAACAACAAACTTCCTTCATATTAAGTTATATATAGAAAAAATTTGCATAATCATATCTTGAAATCGCGCTTCCCAATGCAACAAAACTCCACATTAAAATATTCCGACCTATTTTTAAACATTTAAACTCTTATTCTCCAATATCATCTCATTCTGATACCTTAACTTTGGTTTGAAAACCTTCTAGAAATATTCTGATCATTCTAGATATTACAAAACTCGGGGGAAAAATTCCCTTGTACGAATTATTTTTTAATCACCAATTATTTTATTAAAAAATAATTAATTCATTAGTTAAAATATTTATTATTATAATAATAAATTATTTAACATTAATATAATAAATAAGTGATTTAATTACAATATTTCATATTCAAGTAAATGGTAAAAATTGGATATTTATAGATATACATAGATATCTATATCCATACCCAATATTTAAATATGGATATGTATATGAATTTATCCATTTTGGATATATATATGGATTTGGATATGGATGTGAATTATCCATATCCAATTGAATAACTATCGTTCCTACCCTAAATTTAGCTAATACGGACATTAATTTTTTTTTTTAAAAATATTTTTATATTATTTTACAATATAATAATATCTTCTTTACTAGTATGGATGGTAGAATAAACCGAAGCCCGCTCGGCTAGCTCTAGTCCGCTCTGGCTCGAGGGCAAAATTTTAATTTTTAGGCCCGAGCTGGGCTTAGGTAAAAAAAGCCCAAGACTGATTTTTATATATAAAAAATATAAAATATTTTTTTAATTATATAAATTAATGGTTAATTCTATATACATATATTTATAACTAAATTTTTAAGATACAATGCAAAAAATACAAATACAAATTGATATTCTTAATTTTTTTTTCATTTTAAGTATTAAAATAATCAAAAAAATAATTATTTTATTTTAAAAAATAAAAATTGTTATTTTCAAAAAGTCCGGCCGCACACAAACCCAACCCGAGCCCGATCGGGTCCGGACTCGCCCTGGCCCGACATAATTAAGGCTATTGCCAGGCTCGGCCCAGCCTGTTGCCA
This sequence comes from Zanthoxylum bungeanum, assembly GCA_019454045.1. NCBI lineage: Eukaryota > Viridiplantae > Streptophyta > Magnoliopsida > Sapindales > Rutaceae > Zanthoxylum > Zanthoxylum bungeanum. The sequence goes on from SKCR01017767.1 coordinate 62,947, forward strand.
TCTCTTTTTACTAAAATAATAAATTATATTCTACTTATAAATTTTAAAATAAATGCAATATGCCAAACGACAGTCCATACGCACAAAATTCAGGGTAAGAATTCAAATATTATTGCGATCTCCAAATATTTCAACAGTAATGTACTATTAGAAGTTGTTCAGCGTCAATTTTAGTTGCATTTTATTTTTAGTTGTGAAATTGATGTTAAACTACATAATAATAACAAGAAGAAAGATTTGAAATATATCTTACAAGATGTTGACGCCCTGCATTTAACAACTTCAGTTGGCTAATTCAACTTATATTTTTGTAAACAAGCTCCTTGAGACACTCTCTCGGCACTATCTTTGCAATTACATATGGCAATTCTGAAAATGATGGTTACCGAAGCTAATTATATTGGAAGGTGAAGCTGCCACAAAACTTAATTAAGCTACCCCAACCATAAGAACCTAATCACATGGATCACTCTCATTTTTTTTTCACTTGTTGGAATCAAATCTTATTATGTATTGTTCTCTAACTTGACTTGTTTAATTCTAATTATCAGTCAAATGAAAATATCATTATTGGTTTTTTTAATTCCGTAATGACTGAATTATCCCTCTTATTCTTCTTCTTTCTCAAAATTATCCATGTGGGTGTGTATGAGCGATTATAAATAAATTAGAGTGCCTTTCAATTTAATGCCCTGTCAAACGAAATCCATCTTAAGAAAAAAAATAATTAATGTGGAAAATGAAGCCCCATAAAATAGAGTAATTCGAGATATGATCGAAGTGGTATTATAATTAATTAATTATCATATGATATATATAATTATATTAAGTATAATTATCATTTATTTAGTAGTTTTAATATTTTATACGTATGATAAAATATTATTTAATTATTATATAAGTGATGTGGCACTATTTTATATTCTCAAATTATTTTTTCCCGTAAAATGACGTGCATGTTACTGCAGAGACGTTCACTTCATGCAAAGCTTTTCGAAAAATCAACTATCGAGTATTCTTAATTGGAAATTATTTCTCAAATGAATATTTAGTCTCTTCACATGCATGATTAAAGTGTAAGATTGTTGACTGTCTTAACTCTACTGGATGTAAATCGGAATTATTGAATTGTAGTATTGGCTCAGAATAAAGCAGAAACAAATGACAGCTCTGACATTGACCTAAAGCTTATTGAATTATCAGAGGAGGAGTATGATCTGAGGAGGACATGACCGAAGGAAGAGCATGACTAGAGGAGGAGCATGATCGAATGAGAAATATGACTAGAGGAGCAGCGTGCCCGAGGAGGAGCATGACCCGAGGAGATTCATGAAGTATGATCCGATGAGGTTCATGAAGAGTATGACCCGAGGAGGTTGGGTGAGGTGATACACGAGCAACTCAAGCAGCATGACGTATGCCCTGCCTGGAAAAGGTGCATCTAAAAGGCTAATAATGAAGCTATTAAAGCAATGGTCCACATGAAACCATGAGACCTATCAGCCATCATAGGCGGTGCAGTGACAGGATAGCTAACAGATAGCCGTCATAGGTCGTGAAAGTTGCAGGACAGCTGGAATGTGGGATTAGCTGAGAAAGTAGTGGAAGCAATGACTCAGGGTGGCAATGACGATTAAGTGACGTATGATGGCATCAAGGTCGGTTGTAATAATAGTTCTAAGAATCTATATAAAGGGGACGGAGCCATTTGAGAAGAGGAGATTCTTTGAAATTGTACTCACAACTCTTGTAATTTGAGAACAAACTAGTGATAGAGAGAGAAAGTAAGTCGTATACCCGATCACACTGAGGGGAGTAGCTCGAGCTAATCATGACTCGACCATATTTTATGGGGGTAGTCATGATCCGACGATATTTTATATTGTTTATCCCTCTTTATCATCTCGGGTAGGTCATCACCCTAGGCATAATAAAATATATATCTTTCTCTCGTAACGTAGGTTGAAGATACTCTCCACCGAATCACGTAAATCATTGACTCTGTGATTTTTTTTGTCTTTTGTCAAGTTTATACAGTTCTCGCTAACCAAATAAATTCACTATTGATGGAGGTTTGTTCGAGGAGTGAATTCTCTTATTTACCTTTGGAACAAAAAACAGTTGTTAACATGTAATAGTCTAGCATGGTATAAAACGTACAAGTATTCAAGCATGCAAAGAATAAAAAAAGGCGAGAAATGATATCACAAATAGATAAAAACATGCATGCATATGCATATGATGGTGAAATGAGCGAAACCTTATGATATTTGGTAAAATTAATTAAGATTTTTTTATTTTTTAAAATGAAAATGAAACCCACATATGAGGTTTTGTATATATTAATTTAACTAGTTCAATCTAAATTAAGAAATATTTAAAGAATAAATATTATTTATATCTATTAATTTCGTGTTGCATCTTTATCTGTGAAAATTATTTAAATAAGAAAAAACATATATATAGAAAAACCCACACAGGGGGTTTCGTCTAGTTTTTAAATACGATGAGAGTTTAGTTTAATTTTAAAACATAAGGGGATTTCGCTTAGTTTCAATAAATATTAGGGTTTCAATCATTTCCCTACATATGATTTACGATTACAGCAATGGTGAGCCACTTATATGGGAGTGGATTTCTCGCCCCGCTCAATTCGAAAATTTATTAAAAAGTGTGTGGAAAATATCTAATTTATTAATGAGATAATTTTAATTTATCCCTCATAAATTAAAGAATAATTCAATAGATCAATTTCCTGGCTTCTCCACTGCATGAGAGGGACGTCGACTTCATTGCATGCCTAACAAAATTAAAAAGCTATCACCAACCAACTGTGACTGTATGAAACGTAGGACCCTCAGTCCTCACCCTCTTAGATTTTATTTACCAAAATATATATGATCTCACCCACCATATCTGCTTCATCTAATTTAATGCTTCATGGCAGTTAACCCAGTGATCAATCCTGAACACGGTCCTACGGAAGAGATTTTGTTCTTTTGCTGCCTTATCGTCCCTCAGATTTTTTTTATTTAAGTTACCACATATATGAATAATAATATGAACAATAAATTTTTTTAAAAAAAAAAACAACAACGTACTTCAAAAAAATATTTAATTCGCGATCAAGATCGAGAGATCAAAATAGTGGATATAATTATGGTAAAATTTAATTTGTATCAGTAAGGAATAGTTGGAAGGTCAAGGTCAAAAATTTCATAAAACTAATGATCATGATAATATTTAGAGTTGTATTCAAGTAAAAAATTATGATGATTATCTTATTAGTATTATTTATTTTAGGGAAATTATCATTATGATAAAATTTTATATCAATAAGGAATAGTTGAAATGTCAAGGTCTGTGTAGCACACAGTTTCTTAAAACTGTTAGATTATAGATAATGATCATGGATGATAAAATTTAGAGTTGTATTCAAGTAGAAAATTATGATAATTATCTTATTAGTATTATTTATTGAAATGATCCAGGACCAAATTCTGTCATGGAATGGAACAATTTGAACAATTTAACTGTTAGATTATGTATGTTTCACGCTCTACCATTGCATGAAATAATTTGAAATGATTCAGGTCCTCATCTTTTATTTTCATAAAATACACCCACACTTTCCGAGAAGCATCATCATTGAAAGTTAGAAAGTATCTGTTACCGCCTAGTGAATTAACCTCCAAGGGACCACAAACATCAGAGTGTACCAGAGTGAGCAATTCTGATCTTCTCATAGAAAAGAAATTAAAAGAGACTTCATATTGCTTACCGAACAGAAAGTGATTGCAAGGATTTAGAGCAACATTTTTAGAGACAATGATTAGATCATTCTTTGTCAAGGTAGACAAATTTTCTCACTCATGTGACATAGTCTCTGGTGCCGTATATTTTGAGAAGCCTCTTGTTCAGCTACATTAAGGCTCTCTGCACATATCTTCACATAAGTCTTGTATATAGTGTTGCAAATATGACCTTGGGTGACGATCATGACACCTTTTATCATTCTCCATGTGTCATTTCTAAAGTGACTAGCATAGCCCTGTTTGTCAAGGGATACCCCTGAGAGTATATTGAGCCGAAGGTCTGGAATATGTCTCACATCCTTCAGGGTTATTGTACACCATAGAATTGTCCGCATCTGAATATCATCAATTCCCATTATCTGAGAGGAACTGATATTTCTCATATTCACTGCACCGAAGTCTCCTGCTTTGTGTGTTGTGAAGAAATCCATGTGAGGAGTGACGTGGTAGGATGCTGTAGTATCTACTACTCACTCAACATCTTGGGTTGCGGTGTGAAGACATGACTATTCCTGGATGGAGCAGATGGCTACATCTTTTGAAACAACTACTAATGTCTCTGCATCGTTGTTCTTCGGCTGGGAATTATTTTGACCCTGCTTTCGTAGTATCTTTCGACATTTCTTCTTTAAGTGGCCTTCTATGCCACATTAGTAACACTTGTAAGTAGGTTATTTTTCGTCTGTGGAGTTGCCTATACTTTTGCTTCTGCCTCTCTTTCTATCTCAAATTTTATCTCGTTATCTTCCTCGATTCTCCGTGACGAGGGTTTGTATCTGATCTGTGCCCACGTCTTTTCTTTTGGCCTCCTCATTTGACAGGGCATCGTTTACCATAGGCATGGTAAGTTTGCCTATTGGAGCTGAATTGCTGAGAGTAACCACCAATGTCTCCCAGCTATTAGGAAGAGAACTGAGTAGTAGGAGGGCTTGTACTTCATCTCCCAGTTCCATGTTACTGGAGACAACTGGTTCACCAGTCTCTGGAACTCATTGGTGTGCTGTGCTACTGAAGTTCCACTGCTTAGCTTCAAGTTCACCAAACTCCTCAATATTAAGGCTTTATTCCGAGTGTCTTGGCTTGGTACATGCCTTCCAACTTCATCCATATTTCGTAAGCATCTGTGTCATGTGCTACGTGGTGGAAGACGTTGTGGCTGATCCACTACCTAATCTGACCCAGAGTTATGTTGTTGAGTTTATTCCAATCACTCTCTTTGACATAATCTGGTTTCACTCCCTCTTTCTCGATCCCATCGTACAGATATTTGCAGTGCAAATAATCAATCATTCGAGGTCTCTAGAGAGAGTAATCGGTGTCGTCAACTTAATCATCTCCAGAATATGAATATTCCATTTTCATTTTAAGTTTAAGTTTTAAAATGAAAATATGACAAAGTCGGAGCTTATTTTCACAAATCGAAGATTATTGTTGCTTCCGAAAAGGTCAAAAATGGTGTATTTGACTCTTCGTTGGTCCAAATCTGACTCAGGGACCGATTTGTAAATTTCTAAAACTTCTGAGGATGAATGTAAATTTTAGAGACTTTAGGGGGCTCAATGAAATTTACAAGGTATGCTGATGTGGCTGCTGACGTGGCAAAGTGAGACCGAAATGCTGATGTGGCTGATTATGTAGCAGATGACGTGACTAACACGTGGCTGCTGACTGGACGCTGACGTGGCGTGACAGCGCGTGTGCGCGTAAGGGCGCATGGGTTGGCTACTGGATTGAGTGTGCGACGCGTAAGGAAGTCTCCAATCTCCGTTTGATCACCGAAAAATACCAGTATGCTCATCTCAACGTGAACAAACTAATGGTATGCTCAAAACTGATTTTTGACAACTTTCACCGAGTTCCGTTCTTCGGTTTTACGATCCTAATGTATAACTAAAGCTATTGATACTACTTGTTGTGATTTTCTGATCACTGAAAAGTGTTTATGTAGAAAACTAAATTCTATTATTACAAAAACAGAATTTACAAGTGTTTAAACTTTACAAAAAATCTCACTCTCTTTACACTCTCTAAGATTTTTTTGCATGAAGCTTAATTGTTGGGATGGTTTGAGCTCTCAAATGTGCTCCCTATTTATAGTAAAATTCTAGCTCAAACTGTCAACAAAAGAATAGTTCCCACCTAAAGTTATTTTGGCCATTTTTTATGGTTGCACCAAACCTTTGAAAATAGTGGCAATGGTGGGATCAATCTTTGACAATGAAGAACAAAGATTGAGGGCAATGAAAGGCGGCCGGATCCTTCGTTAGCAACATAGAGAATCAAGCTCGGGATTATCAATTTAAATTGCGGGAACTGAAATAAAACTTCAGCAAAACAGTGTGGGTTTCCTTTTAAAAGAGAGTTTCAATAGGTCTGTAAACATACTTTTATTCCAAACTTTTATATCTCTGTGATGTTTTAGATTTTTATTTTATTTTCTTTCTTTAGCTAGTCAAAGATAAGAAACTTGATGTTGTTATACTCTTATTTATTGTAGCAAGTTTCTTTTCACTTTCTGGTTGTTAATTATTCCTATGTGGAATGTTTGCAAATGTTTTATGAGCAAGTGGTTCAACGGTTTCCTTTTGGAAAATAATTTATTTTCATGCGTTGTCTTCGTATTGTATCTTGTAGAATTGGCATAAGTCAGTAAAGCTAATATAGTTTAAACCTGACAGAAGCTGAGAGAAAGAAGTTTCGGGATCAATTTGTTAGAATATTTTATTCTGATATTATTATTATGAGTTTCTATTAATTATGATATAAGTTTTAATAAATCGTTAAGATAATTGGTTTTACAATAGAAATTGTGAAGCCCCAATTGTATGATATAATGAGGTGAGTTGAACTCTATAATAATTTATGTGTGGAAATTAGAGAGGATTTTCGAGATTTTATGGATTTTTGATAGGTGAATCCATTGAACTTCATAAATTAGTGACTAAGGTTTCATTCCCACTCCTCTATAATAACTTATTATATAAGCTTCCTTAATTATTATTAGTTTCTCTATCTTATAAGGTAATTATTATTAAATGACAAAAGCTTTTGTCATTAAGCTTGCATAATTGATCTGTTAATAATTGTTATTAATTGATCTAATTTTTAAGCACATAAATTTATTGGATTAATTATTAAATCAGATACGTGAATTTAGAGATTTATGAAATACTGAAATCTGGTGAGAGGAAGTATGGATTTGAAATTAGGAGAAGAATGTTTAAAGAATTGCATTTGTTGAAATGAAAAGCAATTTTCATTAATTGCTTTTGATGATTTAAAAAAAAAATGATCATAAATGTGGGGCTGCTAACCGGCTTTTAAAGAAGCAGTCGGCGCGTGCACTGCAAGCACGAGCAGCCCCAGCCCGCGCGTGTACGCACGCGCAAATCCATTTTTGGGCAGATTTCAATCAGGCCCCTATATAATAGCATACATGCCCCCAGTTATTATAATTTGATCCCTGTATTTCATTTTAACTCATTTTATCCCAAAATTTAAATATAAAGTCATAATTAATTATTTATGATAATTTAAGAGATAAATTATTATCTCATTAAGTTTTATTTATACATGGATATATAAAATTGTCATTTGTTAGAGAGAATTTATTGTCTCTCATAAGAAAATTTCAATGTAATTAATTTTTTTTGTGACACAGAGATAAATATAAGGAATTAATTTATCTCATAAATTATGTCACAATATTCAGGAATGTAATTTTGTGAATAATTACGCCTCTTGTTTAAGGTTAGTTTTCAAGATAATATAAAGTGCATCCCGATGTGAGAATTGCTTATGAGTTAAGTGAAACTACAGCCGCCGAAGTGACCTTTTCACTAAATCTTTTAAGTGATGACGGTCTCACATGTTTTAGGATGTTTCTATTTTTTGATGTGCAGTCTTTTGTTCAGAGATGTGGATTGTATGTTAAATTTTAATATGAGACATAAGGTTAGGAATGGACTAGTCTTAGTGGTTTATTCACCCAAAGGTGGTAAACTTACGAGGATTAGATAAGTTTCTGAATCGTCTTATATGAAGAATTTTTAATTACATATTGTATATTCTGCCCAAAGGTGTTTATACAGTGATGTGCTAAAATTCTTGATATAATACTCTTTTATGACTTGAAGTATTATTTATTATCTTGTATTGTGCTTAAACTAAAGAATTACATAGTTATTTGTTTTAGAGATGTTAACTGGCTCCAATTTTAAAGTGTGGAAGATAGATGTGGAGTTGGCTAGTAGATATTGATCTTGATATGATTACTCTTAAGCCAACTGCTATTAATAGTTCCAGTATTGATATGGATAAGCAGCTGTATACAGTATGGCATAAGTCAAATAACATGTGCTATTTGACTAAAAAGAGATCCATTCTTGAGCATTTGCTAAGTGATCTTCCAGAAACCACTATAGAAAAAGATTTCCTGACAGCTGTATCTGAAAGATATAAAGTCTCAATCAATGGAGAAATAGGTACCCTTTTGAAACAATTATACTCAACGAAGTATAATGATAATGGAGGTGTTAGGGAGTATATTTTGATGATGGTCCATATCAGAACAAGCTGAAAAATCTTAATATTTTTTCTTCCTGATGCTTGCATTTTCCATCAAGCTTTGAATACTCTGCCTCCAGAGTTTGATAAAATTGTAACTACTTATAATTCGAGGGAATAATCGTGGAATGTTAATGATTTCATTGCCATATGTGTTGTTGCGAAAGAGAAACTTAAAGCAGAGCATATAGATGCAGCTCTCTTTATTTCTAGGCCTCGTAACAAAGGTAAGAAATTTAAATTTTCAACTTTTGAAAATATTCAGAATTACAATAATATTGGTCAAACAAGTGTTGTGGGTGGTACTGAATTCGTCTTCAAGAAATATATTAAATGTTTCTTTTGTAAAAAGAAAAGGCATAATAAGTCAGAGTGTTCCAAGTATAAAGTTCGGTTAGAGAAACATTGGCATGAGGGTAACTCTTTGATTTTTATTGTATGTGAATCTAATTATGTTAATGCCACATCCAGTGCTTGGTGGCTTGACAGTGGAGCAACTAATCACGTTGCTTTCACATTGCAGGGATTCATAAACAAGAGGAAACCAAATAAGGATGAGTTCAAGCTCGTAGTTGGCAATAATGAATTGATGGATGTACATTATGTTGGAGATGTTTGTTTAAAACTAAACTCTAATTATGAAATTGTTTTGACAAGTGTTTTATATTTACCATCTTTTAAAGAAACTTGATATCAATATCTATATTTGACAAACATGGTTATGGTTTTGAGTTTAATACATGTTCTTTATCTGTATACTTAAACTCAAATAAAGTTGGCCATTGTGTTTTGTCATACGGATTGTACAGTTTCCGCTAAGCATCAAGTCAAGTCTATTCCAATTCATATAATGTTGAACAAGTTACCAAAATACCCTTAATAAAGGAAAAAGTCATCCATGTTGTGGCATAAAAGACTTGACCGCATTTCCAGGAAAATAGTAGAAAGGTTAATAAAGTATGATATCCTACCTACTCTTGACTTTAGTGACCTAGAAATATGTGTTGATTGTTGTAAGGGTAAACTAACCAAAAACAAGAACAATGAATCAACTTGTAGCTTCGATCTTTTATAATTTATTCACACGGACATAAACGGACCTTATTCACCCACAATTTGTAATAATAAGTATTATATAACATTCATTGATGATTTTATCCTGATATGGATATATGTACTTGATTAAAGAAAAGTCTGAAGCCCTTGATAAATTCAAGATCTTCAAGACTAAAGTTGAGAAACAGTTAGGAAAAATTATCAAGATTGTTAGGTCTGGCCAGGGTGATGAGTATTATGGTAAACATGGGGTCAGTGAACAAATAAAGGGACCATTTGTCAGATACTTAAAAGATTGTGGAATAGTAAGTCAATTTACTATGTCATGTAGTCCTGAACAGAATGGTTGATGGAGTTTGTGTTTGGAGTGCCAATCCGATTTGTAAATTTTATTATTTATTAATAAAATAACTACATTTTTCATTTCATACTTAATAATGGTATTGTCATTATGCGTATTAGATTGATGTATAGATATGCTAAGATGAACATCGACCTTAGATAGTTTTGACACTAGGTGTAAATATTCTTAAAGTACATATTCCTAGTCGTTTTGGTTTTGGAATACGGTCGAATTCCTATAACCTAGAAGACTAGCACATGTCGTATATTGGAATTGGAGTTCCAATGGTTTAACGCGATGTACCATGGATTTTGGAAACTCGTATAGACATATGGTTATTCGTTGGAGCGAATACTGAATGACTCACAGGTGATTCATAATAGTTGGAACTACACACCACAGTCAATAGGAATCTCCTCGAGTCGAGTAGCATATGTAATCCTTTGACTATAGGATAGCATTGATTTTGTGTGAGATCCTCTACACTTAGATGTCATGTATGTCAGAAACCTTTCATGGTCTGGCCTCTAGATGTTTCATTGGGTGTGGACCGATGCACTCAGTAATCAAGTATGAAGCAAGATAGGATCTGTCGGCCCGTATGTGTACCACAAGGGGTTTAGATATCCATGTGAGTAAAGTCACGATTCTTAAAGACTTTGGCCAAAGCTAAGGGTGGCAATGGGCCGGGCTTTTGCAAGCCCAGCCCGAGCCCGGCCAACCAAAAAGAAAGCCCAGGCCCTGGAATAGCCCGCCCGGGCTTTTTTTTGGGCCCGAATTTAAAATATAAATAAAATATATAAATATAAAATATATTTACACTATATACAAAGACAATTTATAAATAAATCACAAGTTTCATTGATAAATTAACAATTTAATGTAAAAAAATAAATAAAAATGATACAAACATATTAAATATATACTATATATATTTATGTTTTTTTTTAAATTTTGGCCCGGGCCAAAATAGGAAAGCCCGGCCCGGGCCCGGGCCCGAGCCGGGCTTTCATTTTAAGGCCCGCCCTGGGCTTTTCCACCCCGGGCCGGGCCGCTGGCTAAACTGCCACCCTTAGCGAAAGCCGATCACCTACGGTGGATCACATCAGTTATGAAGAATCGTGGACATGTCGACATGAGATGTGTGGGTTTCTAAGGTCAAACCAAGATCATATTAAGCATAAAATGGTGTGAATCAACAAGTAAGTTGGCGAAAAATAACTCACTTTGAACGGCTAATGGATGTAGAGAATACAAAAATCCAACCTTTGTGTATTGCTCAAGCTCATTTTGATTGTATGTTGAGCTTCCAAACTTGAATCTGGAATTCCAAACTCAGGGTTAGTGTCCCTAACACCTTTGAATGACTCTTGTGAAGTGCTTAGCGTGCAAGATTTTGAAGCAAAATCAAGAACCCATAAGCCCTAGGCACACTAACACGGCATTTTGAGAGAGAAAAATGGAGACCAAATTCGGCCATGGAGAGAGGAAGATGAGAGATTGTGTTTTTTTTGATTTCCAAAATCAATACTATCAATTGCCAACTTCCAAAGTTGGTAAATGTCTTTCACAAGTCAAGCTTGTAAAAAGAAACAAGCCATCTCCAACAACTTACATCAACCAAAAGTTTAGATAAAGTTGACTAGGTGATGTGACTTGTGTGGGCCCCACTTTAATTCAAATCCGAGTGGGCCCGCTAACACATTCCGGGCTCGGGTTTGTTAATTCCAAATTAACGAATTTTCCGTTATGACTTAATTAAATCAATTTAATTAAATAATTATGCCTAGCAAAATTACTATTAAAGTCGCTCGCGAATTAATTCTAAATTAATTCATTCGCCCGAATTAAAATCCAATTTTATTCCGTTATGAATCTAATTTTCATTTAATATATCGAATAGTTATTTTAATTGATTAATTCTGAATTAATCGTTTTCTCTCTCTTAATTAATTGAATTTTATCCCAGATAAAATTCACGTCGTAATTAATCCTAGATTAATTTTCTCTCTCTATTAATTAATCTCAGATTAATTATGGTTCGAGTCATACGTCATCGGAGAATCTTCGAGAAGCGACCCGTTAGATCCCTGGATATGTTGGCAGTAAATCCGGTCATCGGAGTATCCGATACGTGCGTACCTAGTACCACGTTCTTCCAATTTACAAGACATGGTTGGCTTCTAGCAAAACACTGTGTCTACCCAATTCTCCAGAAATATTCTTTTAAGTAATATGTAATCTATGTCAGGCGTAGTTACCGTAGTATTGCGTATAACGATCCAGTATCGGATGTCATATGCTAGATCCAGTAGGTGGACCTCCAAGTCTGAAACATATATAATATATATATGCCAATATATCCAATATATTTCCCTAACCTTTTCCTCTGAATCAGCTAGCCTTGGCTTTGGCACAACAAGCTTAATGATTCCAGTTAAGCAGAACCCATTGACTTTGGAAAGCTTCGTAAATCGATGTCGATGGACAAGAAGTGATCTTGACTTTGGCCAACAAATCACAACTTGGATAAGACATGCAATATAGAACAAAGCCTTCATGATTCAAACCCATCCGTGATGGACAAAGGTCTTGACTTTGGCCACAAACCAATGTCAATCTTGGATCTTGAGAGAGAATCACTCAATAGAAGGAAAATTGCTTAATATTTGTTGATGGTTTTTCGCGTAATTGGCAACCAATTAATTATTCTTTGATTAGGTCTCATCATACACCTTAAGCATGCATTCTAAAAGCATAATAAGGCTCGATAAATAATTAATAATGATATGCAGATGGATATATAATACAATTTGTTCCTAGAACAAATCTCTCATTTTCCTCTCTCCGCGCTAGCACTATTCTTACTTCTACCCAATTTACATAACACTTCTAAAGAAACCTCATTTACATTGAGGGGAATATGTGAGAGAGAATTACAAAGAATCAAGAGATAAAGGCTGGACTCGCATGTCCAATTTAATAAATTCTAAATTATTACAAACAATTTCCAAAATGCCCTCACCCATCTAATATCCATCCGATATACATTATTCATACAACATCTATGTATTCACACAAAGCATGTTATCAATCAATCTAATCCAATTAATTAATCTTTGATTAATGACCATCCAATGTTCAAACAACGATTTGATTTGCGCGAGTCCAACTTGTTTAAGAATAAACTCAAAGTACGAATTCTTGAATTATATCGAACTATAATTTGAAATCCAATTTAATTTGTATTCAATACTAATTCTATATTTAATTCCAAATTAAATAATTACACTTTTAATGTGCCTTTGCGGCTTAGATTCTAAATCTAATCTTAATGGGTCTCAAAGCCCAAATAACATCAATGTCAATTTAATTAAAGTCCAATGGCTTTTAAGTAATTCATAAGGCATGGACTTTGGCAACCAAAGCCCAATAAGGAATCACCCTTTGCCATAAAATTAATTTTGGCCCATTAGGCCCAATTAAATTTTAAAGGCCCAATTATCATATTTGGACTTTATGGAAATGGTTTTAGGCCCAATTGGATCCAACCAATTATCCTAAACCAAACTTGGCCCAACCAAGCCCATTAAGCCCAAATACAACAATATTAGCCCAATTCAAAATTAAAGGCTAATTTAATTAATCACAATATTCCAAATATCACAATTATTTAACTAAAGTGTATTAGCCATAATTAATTAGTTGAATTAATATTTCCAAAACACCAATTACACTAATTAATCATGCTTTAATATAATCAATACATGTCCAACATTATTGAAGCAAAATCAATCCCAACATGCTTCTTTAAGCTCACGGCAATAATGGACTTTTATATCCGATTTTTGATTTCAATCCAATTAAATCACAAATCAATATATCCAAACATTCTAAACACATCCAATGGCTTAAAATGAAAATCACCATGACCTACAAGGGTCCTTATGTATTCGGCCAAGCCAACATTTTTTGGGGAAAATTAATCCAATTAATTTTTCATCAAATTGATCATACATAACTCTAAGTTATCAATATATAAGCATACTCAAACAAACAATTTGATCAAATCATGCTCAAATAAAAAATACCCAAATTTTAGATTAAGAACCCTAATTTATTTCATGCTTAATTTAGGCTCTGATACCATTGTGGGTTTCTAAGGTCAAACTAAGATCATATTAAGCATAAAATGGTGTGAATCAACAAAGTAAGTTGCGGAAAAATACTCACTTTGATCGACTAATGGATGTAGAGAATACAAAAATCCAACCTTTGTGTATTTGTTCCAAGATCATTTTGATTTGTATGTTGATCTTCCAAGCTTGAATCTTGAAGTCCAAACTCAAGGGTTAGTGTCCCTAACACCTTTGAATGACTCATTGTGAAGTGCTATCTTGTAAGATTTTGAAGCAAAATCAAGAACCAATAAGCCATAGGCTCATTACATTTTGAGAGAAAAAATGGAGGCCAAATTCGGCCATGGAGAGAGGAAGATGAGAGATGTGTTTTTGATTTTCCAAAATCAATAATATCAATTACCAAACTTCCAAAGTTGGTAAATGTCTTTCACAAGTCAAGCTTGTGTAAGAAACAAGCCATCTCCAACAACTTACATCAACCAAAAAGTTAGATAAAGTTGACTAGGTGATGTGACTTGTGTGGGCCCTACTTTAATTCAAAATCCGAGTGGGCCCGCAAACACATTCCGATCTCGGGTTCGTTAAATTAACGAATTTTCCGTTGCGACTTAATTAAATCAAATTTAATTAAATAATTATGCCTAGCAAAATTACAATTAAAGTCGCTCATGAATTAATTCTAAATTAATTCGTTCGCCTGAATTAAAATAAAATTTTAATTCCGTTATGAAATCTAATTTCATTTAATATATCGAATATATTATTTTAATCGATTAATTCCGAATTAATCGTTCTCTCTCTATTAATTGAATTTTATCCCAGATAAAATTCACGTCGTAATTAATCCTAGATTAATTTTTCTCTCTCAATTAATTAATCTCAGATTAATTATGTTCGATTCATATGTCATCGGTGAATCTTCAGGAAGCGACCCATGAGATCCCTGGATATGTTGGCAGTAAATCCGGTCATCGGAGTATCCGAATACGTGCGTACCTAGTACCACGTTTTTACCAATTTACAAGACATGATTGGCTTCTAGCAAAGTACCGTGCCTACCCAATTCTCTAGAAATATTCTTTTAAGGAATATGTAATCTATGTCAGGCGTAGTATACGTAGTATTGCGTATAACAATCCAGTATCGGATGTCATATGCTAGGCCTGGGGCTGGAATTGTGTCTGCCCCGTACGAAGCACATATCGGATCTTTGCTAACTAGTGTCTATAATCGGATAATCATGACCTAGTCATATTATCACGATGAGACTGCAGTACTTAAGAGTACTAGTTCCGTATCCTACGTGATCATCATCTCCATATGACTGAAGTGATACTTCCATCTTGACATCACACCCAATACACTACGATTCTCAGTATACCCAGAAGAGGCGTACACAGAACCTGTTAAAGCCCCGACGACCAAACCAAAGCATACGATTGTGGCAAGTATTAGCGATGCAAGTCTCAAGTTAAGACCAATACACATACCCTGATTCAGATTCCCATAGACATATAGTCATACTACCAATGAGATTCCGAGGGGTCTATCTAGAGCGAAGCTGTTTCCATACCATCGGTAAACACAACCTCCTATCACACTTGCATAAGTATCCAATACTTAAATATATGAGAACGATGTTGTTACGCTCCCATAACACGCACAAGTGTAATACTAGTCTATTCCGCATTACCGATGTCCTATCTCGATAATACAACGACTAGAGATATTTAATGATTAAACCTTAGTGGATTAATACTATCTCATGTCTTATTAATCCGGAACTAATCATATGGACTTTTATCATTTATATATCCCGGTAATCCAATTACAAATGATAAAAGAGCAATTTCCTTTGTCACATAGTTAATTTGTACAATAACACCATGTTCTGTACAAATAGTGATGATATGAGTCATAATTGTCCAACAAGATGTGCGTCTCAGAAACTTGACGGTATATTCTATGTTTCCTAAGCACAACTCGGATAGCCTACGACAGAGGGATTGTTAAACATATGTGATGACCTCAACTTCTATAGTTCAGAAAGGTCGTTCGTGTTCTTCGCGAATTCGGAGGTGGCCGAATTGCGTACATATTAGCTAGGCTTATATGACGAATGTGTGTCTGAACTTAGAGTCCTAATATGAAGTTTACTCGTTGAGCACTTGGGTAGCCGAGTAATTTTGATAAAAGATAATATTCGATATTATAATTATCAACTAAGATAATCAAGTGTTATTGGATAACATTGATTATTTACTTTGACCTAAATGGATTAATTCAATAATTACACAAGGGCTTAATTGTAAAATCATAATTATCTCTACCATTTGAGGATATTATGGTAATTGTAAGTATGGAATAATATGTGGTTTTGGCTTGATTTAATTGGATTAAATCAAGGTGGCAACATTTAAACTAATCCATTTCCTAATCCTTGGCTTGATTTAATTGGATTAAATTAAGTGGGAGATAATGGAGATTAGTCACACCTAATTATACATATTTGGAACAAATTGGATTAAGCCACTTAAAGTTGATTA
This sequence comes from Zanthoxylum bungeanum, assembly GCA_019454045.1. Lineage (NCBI taxonomy): Eukaryota > Viridiplantae > Streptophyta > Magnoliopsida > Sapindales > Rutaceae > Zanthoxylum > Zanthoxylum bungeanum. The sequence goes on from SKCR01017767.1 coordinate 79,415, forward strand.
CAACTTTTATTAATAAAAAATTGCCTATGTTTTGCTATAAATAACAAGCTTTAGGAAGGTTTTAATTACAAGTTCAAATACAAACATAAGCAAATTCTTGAGAGATTAGCCTAACTTAGAGAAATGTTTAGAGAAGCTTGTGAGGTCTCTACAATATTTCATCTATGAGAAATCAAGATTGGATCTTGAAGTGAAGCTTGGAAGCATTGGAAACAAGATTGGATCTTGAAGTCAAGCTTGCACACCTTGGTGGTTCTCCAACAATTTCAACAAGGAGAAGTAGATTGGATCTTGCATCAAGCTTACTAGGTAATGTTTGATCATCTCCTAAGCTATGTTTATTTGTGTATTAGATGGATGATCACATAGCTTAATGTTGAATAGGCTAATTAATTGTGTTAGGATACTTTAGAAGTATAAACACAACATGCTTGTAATTAGGTCAAAGATGTTCATGTTGGACATGGAACAATTAATTAGAGTTTGGAACTCTAGATTAAAGCTTAGAGCTATGGCTACCATTCTAGATTCACTTGACCACCTTTAGGTGGACTAGAATTGTTCATGAGACATTTCTAATTGGGATTCTAAAATGGTTTGTGTAATAGATTCAAAATTTACGCAAATGCGTATTTAGAATAAATTTATGTTTTTGGAAAAAATATTTGATATTTTGAAAAACTTGATTTTTATTCTATAACATGTGTTAAAGTTGGTTTTGAAATTAAAATTAATTTTGGGTATTTTTTTAAGTGTTTAGGGAAGACCGGGTTTTATTGGGTTATAAACCCTCTCATTCCAGCTCTCTAGAATGAGAGCTGCTACTAAGCAAAAGAAATGAGCATAGAAAACATATATATATATATATATATAGGTAGTACCACCTGGGCGCTATAGTGCGCGTGCGCGCGCACTGTAGAACATTTGGTACACGCGCGACATGCTCTTGTTGCGCGCAGTTTTTTTTTGCTTCGTTCGGGAGCTTCCGGACTGCGATTCAGTCCCAATTTTTCCTATACACTCATAATGGAATATAGTATTTCATTAAATAATTTAAAATTACACCCATACTTGATATCCATGGTTTGACTCATTTCCGATGCCTAGGGCACCGATCCGACCCTAGAGGTTCCAAAATGCCCCAACAGAATGGTATCAAGAGCAAAAGCTTAACCACACAACACATATTTTGAATATATGCCATAGCAATTTTAATTTAATTATGCATAAGACATATTGGATATGTATTGCATGTTTTAAATTAAAACTTTGACATAATAAAGTTATAATACCTGATTGTCATAAATCTCCCGTGATTAGGTAATTACTTTAAGTAATTGTATTAATAATGTTTGAGAATTATTGGATGGTCCGTCTTGTCAATACGGAGATGAATGAGTTCTTATTACTTATGTCCAATATCGTCATTAGTGTGAGGGTATAAATGATCGGAACTTAGGTCGCTCCGGTAAAACATTAAATGTAGCGTGATGAGTTAAAGTAGTCGCTCAATATCGTCATTAGTGTGGGGGTGTACATACGAAACTCATTAGTGCACATTGACAAGTATACACCTAGAACACGTCTTAATCCAATATCTTCATTAGTGTAAGGATAAGAAACGGTTCAGGACCAAACTAGGCTTCACATGAAGTGATTGACCTTGAAGGTCTACCTAATGAGTTTACAAAGGCCAATATCGTCATTAGTGTGAGGTTGTAGTAAATGTCATGGGATCCACTTCCCACTATGAAATTTTGATTGTCAAATTTCTATTTTTCTGTTAAGAGAGATTATATAATTACGTAAAGTAGTGGGATGGCACTAATAGATTTAAAATTCCCTAATCAATTAGTGTTATCACTTTTGAAATGAAAATTGTTCTGCTACTTCTCAAAGATGTTGTCTTGTAGATGGCTGCCACTAATCCATTGATGAAACTTTTGGATTCCAATAAGCTAAAAGGAGCCGAGAACTATTTCGAATGGTTAATGAACATACGTCTTGTCTTGGAGTATGAAAAGTTGACTTATGTCATGATCAATCCACTGCCCGTTGATATCGATCCTGACTCCACTCTAGAAGAGCGAGAAACTTTTGATAGATGGAAGGATGATAACATAAAGGTGAAATTCTACATCTTAATATCGATGGTTCCAGATTTGCTGAGACAGTACATTGAAGTACCAGATGCTTGGAGCATCATGCAAACACTCAATGAGTTGTTCGAGGCAAATCAAGAGATAGAACTTTATCGAAGGTCTAAGGAATTATTCTGTGCTAAACTCAAGGAGGGAGAAGCTTTCAGCACTCATGTTTTGAACATAATAGACCAAATTTGATATCTGGAATGACAAGGCATTGTGATTGATGAACGGTTGGGCCGTAATTTGATTATGTCTTCTTTGCCTCGTTTTTATGCTGGCTTTGTATTGAATTTCCATATACATTCGATGCAAGCCACATACGAAGAACTTCATAACATGCTACGCACGGCGGAGCAAGATTTGAAGAAAGGCAACCCCACATTATATCTCCATGGTGGAGCTGGCTCTTCAAAGACTTCTGGGAAGTCAAAGAAAATAAAGATGGGGAAGAAGAAAATATCAAAGAAAAACTCCAAGAAGCACAAAGGCGCAAAACCGAAAGTAGCTCGTGATCAATGTCTAAAATGCAAGAAGTCTGGACACTGGAAGAATGACTGTCCAAAGCTTAAAGCATGACCCTTAGGTACACTTTGTATTTTTCCAATTATCGACATCTCATTAGCCTTAAATGCAAATAGTGGATGGGTGTTAGACATTGGCAGTCCTACTAATATTTGTAATTCCCTGGAGGAAATGAGGGTTAAAAGAAGGCTGAATAAATGGGAGATCCAGCTTAGAGTTGGCAATGGCGAGACATTGGATGTCAAGGCCATAGGAACTGTTGTTCTAGATCTCCCAAATGGATGTAAATTAGATTTACATGACTGTTATTATATTCCCTCACTTATCAGACAAATAATATCACTGGCTATATTAGATAAAGAGGGATATAAAATAAACATTAAGGATGAAACTTTATGTTTGTATGATAAAGAAAATTTATTGAAATGTGAATGTTCTTTATCAAATGGTCATTATGTTTTGGAAACATGTAGAGATGTCTTTAATATAGAGAAAAATACAAGTAGGAAATTGAACTAAATAATACTGAATTATGGCATATGAGATTGGCCACATAGGTGTTAGATGTCTATCCAAATTGGTAAAGGATGGTTTAATTGAAAATCTTACCTTAGATCATTATCCGATTTGTGAGTCATGTATCCAAGGAAAGATGACAAAGGCCCTATTTCAAGGTGTTGGACATCATGCTAGAGATTTACTGGAGCTAATACACACCGATGTATGTGGTCCATTAAATCATGCCCCTCATGATGGTTCGACATACTTTGTGACTTTCACAGTGTTGGATAATTATGACTCATGGCATCACTATTTGTAAAAGACATTGTGGTTTTTGTACAAATTAACTATGTGACAAAGAAAATTGCTATTTTATCATTTTGTAATTAAATTACTTTGATATATATAAATGATAAAAGTCCTTATGATTAGTTCCAGATTAATAAGATATGAGACTGTATTAATACACGAATGGTTTAATCATTAAATATCCCTAGTCGTAGTATTATCGAGACTAGACATCGATAATGCGGAATAGACTAGTATTACACTTATGCGCGTTATGGAAGCTTAACAACATAGTTCTCATATATTTAAGTATAAGATACTTATGCAAGTGTGCTAGGAGGTTCTGTTAGCCATTGGACCGGGAACAGCTTCGCTCTGGATAGACCCCTCGGAATCCCATTGGTAGTATGACTATATGTCTATGGGAATCTGCATCAGGATAGATGTATGTGGTCTTAACCTGAGACTTGCATCGCTAATACTTGCGACAATCAATACGCTTTGGTTTTGGTCGTCTGGGGCTTTAACAGGTTCTGTGTACGCCTCTTCTGGGTTTACTGAGAATCGTAGTGTATTGGGTGTGATGTCAAGATAGAAGTATCACTTCAGTCATATGGAGAAGATGATCACGTAGGGATACATAACTAGTACTCTCAAATGCTGCAGCTATCGCGATAGTATGACTAGGTCATGATTATCCGATTAAAGAGACTAGTTGCTTGTGATCCAATATATGCTTCGTACGGGGCAGACACAATTCCAGCCCCAGGCCTAGCATGTGACATCCGATACTGGATCGTAATACGCAATACATAGTATACTATGCCTGATATAGATTATATATTCTTCGTTGAATTTTCTGGAGAATTTGGTAGGCACAGTGCTTTGCTAGAAGCCAACCATGTCTTGTAAATCGGTGAGAACATGGTACGCGGTATACACGTGTCGGATAGTCCGACAACCGGATTTACTGCCAACATATCCAGGGATCTCTTGGGTTGCTTCCCCAAAGATTCACATATTACATTTGACTCAAACAGAATTAATCTAGGATTAATTATAAGAGAGAGAAAATTAATCTAGGATTAATTACGGCAAGAATTTGTCTGGGATAAAATTCGAATAGAATAGAGAACGCGATTAATTTGGAATTAATCGATTAAATAATATATTGGATATATATTAATTGAAATTGGATTTCAAAGCAGAAATAAAATTGGATTTTAATTCAGGCGAAAGAATTAATTCGCAAGCGACTTTCGTAATAATTTTGCTAGGCATTATTATTTAATTAAATTGGATTTAATTACGTCGCGGCGGAAAATTTGTTTAATCGGATTAAACGAATCCGGCACAAAGTGTGTTGCGTTACCTAATTAAAATTTGAATTTAAAGTGGGACCCGCTTCACTTACATCACTAGTCACTTTTTGGTGATGGAAGTGGTTGAGAGCATTAATTGAATTTTTTCCTCCAACACACTTTGCCTTTTGCTTTTTGGAAAAAGCATATACATTTTTTGTTGTTTACTTTTGGTATAAGGTTTTAGAAACAAAATATCAAAAATACAAAAAGCTCTCTCTCCTTCTTCCTTATTGCCGTGAGCCTAAGGTTCATTTCTCCATTGATTTTGTTTCAAAATCAAACAAAGCTAGCACTTAAATAGTAAATCAAGGTGATAGGGAAACTCACCCTTGGGTTTAAAGATTCAACATAGCTTGGAGCTTCAACAAATACAAAGAAAGTTTTGAGTTTCATCCACTCATTGTAACTTTTTACGTAACTTATTTTTGATTATTCACATACAATATCATGTATTACAGACCTTGGAAATGTCTAGGACACTAACAATGGTATCAAGAGCCATATCTAAGCATGATTTATTTATAGGGTTTATATACTTGATTTGGGGATTTTATGCCTTGAGCTTACAAATGCCTAAATTGGTTGTTTGGTTATGGTTATATGATTATAACTTGAAGTTATGCATGATTGATTTTGTGATATATTAATTAGATTATTTTTCCCTAAAACTCCCACCTTGGCCGAATCTACCCTAATGCACACTCATGATAATTTTTTGATTTTAGACTATTGGATAAGTTTCAAGCATGAAATAAATCTTGTATGTTGATTTAATTGGATTGAAATCAAATTGAGTATTATTTTGTGCCATATTACCGTGGAATGTGAAGCATGTAATAGATTGATTTTGCTTCAATTTGTGTTGGACATGAGTTGGATAATTAAGCATGATTAATTTGATTAATTAATGTTTTGGAAATATTAGATTAATAAATTAATTATGTTAATTACACTTTAATAGAAAATAATGTGATATTTGGAATATTATGTTAGAATAAATTAGTCTTTAAATTGGATTGGGCTAATTTGTTGTATTTGTTCTTAATGGGCTTGGTAGGGCCAAGCATGGTTTTGGACAATTGGATTATATCCAAATTGGGCCTAAAACCATTTCCATAAAGTCCAAATATGACTTTTGGGCCTTTAAAATTTAATTGGGCCTAATGGGCCAAAATTGATTTTTTGGCAAATGGTGATTCCTAATTTGGCCTTGGCATCTTGGATTGGATCCATATTGGCGAAAGCCCATGCCTTAAGAATTAATTGAAAGCCCTTAATTAAAATAGTATTGAATACTAATTGGGCCTTTGAGACCCATTTAGATTAGATTTAGAATCTAAGTCTAAAAGGCACTAAAATGAGTGTAATTATTTAATTTGGAATTAAATTCGAATTAGTATTGGATACAAATTAAATTGGATTTAAAATTATAGTTCGATATAATTCAAGAATACGTACTTTGAGTATTTATTCTTAAACAAGTTGGACTCGCGCAAATCAAATCGTTATATGAACATTGGATGGTCATTAATTCAAAGATTAATTAATTGGATTAGATTGAATGACATGCTTTGTGTGAATACTTGGATGTATTTGTATGAATAATGTATATCAGATGGATATTAGAAGGGTGTGGGTAATTTTGAAAATTGTTGTAATAAATTTAGAATTTATTAAATTGGACCTGCGTGTCCAGCCTATTATCTCTGAAAGAGTATGGTATTCTTTCACAGTGGACTCCTTCCGGAACACCTCAATTAAACGGTGTGTCCGAGCGGAGAAACTAAACTTTGTTAGACATGGTAAGGTCTATGATGAGTTACAATGAGCTACCAATTTCCTTCTGGGGATACGCATTGAACATTGCAATACTTATTTTGAATAAGGTTCCGTCAAAATCTGTTGGACAGAATCCATATGAAATATGGACAGGAAAGAAACCGGGTTTCTCATTCCTGAAGATTTGGGGATGCTTGGCATACGTTAAACGTTTGGATGGTACCAAACTAGAACCCAAATCGGATAAATGCCTATTTGTAGGTTATCCTAGAGAAACCAAAGGATATTACTTGTACAACCCACAAGAGAAAAAGGTGTTTGTTGCTCTCCATGCAGTTTTCCTCGAAAAGGAATTCCTAAATGCAGTGGTAAGTGGGAGGAAAGTAGAACTCAATGAAAATTATAATGATATTGTTCCTGGCACAGAATCCTTAACGGAACACGAACAATTCATCAGGGATGAGACTGTACCACAATCTTCTAATACACAAGAACCGCATAGATCGGAGAGAGTCAGAAAATAACATGTGAGGTATGAGTTTCTGATCTAGCCTCATATAGATATTAATCTTATTGAGGATAATGAGCCGGCTACGTATGAGGAAGCGATACAAGGTATCGACTCTGCTTTATGGAAATATGTCATGAAGTCCAAAATGGATTCCATGTATACCAACCAAGTCTGGGCACTGGTTGATGCACCAGAAGGCGTTAAGCCGATTGGTTGTAAATGGGTCTTCAAGAAGAAGACAGACATGGATGGCAACATACAAATGTACAAAGTTAGGCTTGTAGCGAAAGGGTATCGTCAATGACATGGTGTTGATTACGACGAAACGTTTTCACATGTTGCCATGATTAAATCCATTCGGATAATGCTTGCAATTGTTACATATTTCAATTATGAAATATGGCAGATGGACGTCAAAACCGCTTTCCTTAATGGAAACCTTTTGGAGGATGTTTAAATGCAATAGCCTGACGATTTTATCGTACCAAAACATGCAAACAAGGTTTGCAAGTTAAATCGATCCATTTATGGATTGAAGCAAGCATCGCGTTCTTAGAAGCAACGTTTTGATGAGATCATAAAAGAATATGATTTCATTCAAAACGAAGATGATTCTTGTGTATATAAGAAGGTTAGTGGGAGCGCACAGACATTCATTGTCCTTTACGTTGATGATGTATTGCTTATTGGCAATGACATTCCCATACTACAATCGGTGAAAGCTTGGCTTTCATTAAAATTCTCCATGAAAGATCTGAGAGAAGCAGCCTTTATTCTGGGAATAAGGATCTACCGGGATAGATCTAGAAAGATGCTTGGACTCTCTCAGAGCTCGTACATTGACAAAGTGTTGAAGAGATTCAACATGGATCAGTTTAAGAGGGGACTACTTCCAATGTCACATGGCGTCTCCTAAAACTCAAGATGAGAGAGATAAGATGAGTCGGATCCTGTTCGCTTCTACAGTCGGATCGATCATGTATGCCATGATATTTACACGAACTAATGTCTTATATGCTTTGAGCATGTGCAGTCGCTATCAGGCCGATCTTGGTGATGGTCACTGGATTGCTGTTAAGAACATTCTTAAGTATCTTAGATGAACTAAGGATGCCTTCTTAGTCTATGGAGATGGAGAACTTGACGTGACTGGGTTCACCGATGCAAGTTTCCAAACCGATAAAGATGACTCTAAGTCGCAATCTGGGTATATATTTTGTTTGAACAACGGAGCAGTGAGATGGAAATCTTCCAAGAAAGAGACTGTTGTTGATTCAACAACAAAAGCAAAATATATCGCTGCAGTAGAGGTAGAAAAAGAAGCAGTTTGGATCCGTAAATTCCTAATTAGATTAGGAGTAGTTCTGTTAGCAGCTGAGCCCGTTTCTTTGTATTGTGACAATAACGGGGCTATAGCGCAGGCTAAAGAACCGCGATCTCATCAACGATCCAAGCATGTACTTCAATATTTCCATCTGATACGTGAGATCATACATCGTGGCGATGTGAAGATCGAAAAGATCGCTTCATATGACAACATTGCAGATCCACTGACGAAAGTTATTTCTCAGCAGAAGTTTGAGCGACATGTACATAGTTCAGGTGTTAGATACTTGAGTGATTGGCTATGACCCAAGTGGGAGATTATTGGACAATTATGACCCATAGCATCATTATTTGTAAAAGATATTGTGGTTTTTGTATAAATTAACTATGTGACAAAGGAAATTGCTATTTTATCATTTTGTAATTAGATTACTTTGATATATATAAATGATAAAAGTCCTTATGATTAGTTCCGTATTAATAAGATATGAGACAATATTAATCCACGAATGGTTTAATCATTAAATATACCTAGTTGTAGTATTATCGAGACTGGACATCGATAATGCGGAATAGACTAGTATTACACTTATGCGCGTTATGGAAGCTTAACAACATAGTTATCATATATTTAAGTATATGATACTTATGCAAGTGTGATAGGAAGTTCTGTTAGCCGTTGGACAGGGAACAGCTTCGCTCTGGATAGACCCATCGGAATCCCATTGGTAGTATGACTATGTGTCTATGGGAATTCACATCAGGGTAGGTGTATGTGGTCTTAACCTGAGACTTACATCGCTAATACTTGCGACAATCAGTACGCTTTGGTTTTGGTCGTCCGAGGCTTTAACAGGTTCTGTGTACGCCTCTTCTGGGTTTACTGAGAATTGTAGTGTATTGGGTGTGATGTCAAGATGGAAGTATCACTTCAGTCATATAGAGAAGATGATCACGCATGGATACAGAACTAGTACTCTCAAATACTGTAATTATCGCGATAATATGACTAGGTCATGATTATCCGATTAAAGAGACTAGTTGCTTGTGATCCAATATATGATTCGTACGGGTCAGACACAATTCCAGCCCCAGGCTTAGCATGTGACATTCGATACTGGATCGCAATACGTAATACATAGTATACTATGCCTGATATATATTATATATTCTTCGTTGAATATTTCTGGAGAATTGGCTAGGCATGGTGCTTTGCTAGAAGCCAACCATGTCTTGTAAATCGGTGAGAACATGGTACGCGGTATGCACGTGTCGGATAGTCCGATAACCGGATTTACTGCCAACATATCCAGTGATCTCTTGGGTCGCTTCCCAAAGATTCACCGATGACATTTGACTCGAACAGAATTAATCTAGGATTAATTATAAGAGAGAGAAAATTAATCTGGGATTAATTACGGGAAGAATTTATCTGGGATAAAATTCGAATAGAAGAGAGAACGCGATTAATTTGGAATTAATCGATTAAATAATATATTGGATATATATTAATTGAAATTGGATTTCAAAGCGGAATTAAAATTGGATTTTAATTCAGGTGAACGAATTAATTTGGAATTAATTCCCAAGCGACTTTCGTAATAATTTTGCTAGGAATTATTATTTAATTAAATTGGATTTAATTACGTCGCGGCGGAAAATTTGTTTAATCGGATTAAACGAATCCGGCCCAAAGTTTGTTGCGTTACCTAATTAAAATTTGAATTTAAAGTGGGACCCACTTCACTTACATCACTAGTCACTTTTTGGTGATGGAAGTGGTTGAGAGCATTAATTGAATTTTTTCCTCCAACACACTTTGCCTTTTTCTTTTTGGAAAAAGCATATACACTTTTGGTTGTTGACTTTTGGTATAAGGTTTTAGAAACAAAATATCAAAAACACAAAAAGCTCTCTCTCCTTCTTCCTTATTGCCGTGAGCCTAGGGTTCATTTCTCCATTGATTTTGTTTCAAAATCAAACAAAGCTAGCACTTAAAGAGTAAATCAAGGTGATAGGGAAACTCACCATTGGGTTTAAAGATTCAACATAGCTTGGAGCTTCAACAAATACAAAGAAAGTTTTGAATTTCATCCACTCATTGTAACTTTTTCCGCAACTTATTTTTGATTATTCACACACAATATCATGTATTAGAGACCTTGGGCATGTCTAGGACACTAACACACAGATGAAAAGTCTAGATATGGATATGTCTATCTGATGAAACATAAGTCGGAAACATTTGACAAGTTCAAAATATTTCAAAACGAAGTAGAAAAACAAACCAGTAAATTCATCAAATGTCTTAGATCAGATCGAGGAGGTGAATACATGAGTGAAAAATTCAGAAATTATTTAAGTTATAATGGAATTCTCGCCCAATATAGCCCAACAGGAACACCTCAACACAATGGAGTGTCTGAGCGTAGAAATCGTACTTTATTGGATATGGTACGATCCATGATAAGCTATACATATCTTTCTTATTACTTTTGGGGTTACGCTTTACAAACTACCGCCTACATACTTAATAGGGTTCCATCGAAAGTTGTTTCTACGACCCCCTATAAGATATGGTTCGGTAGAAATCCAAGTCTTAAGCATTTAAAGATTTGGGGTTGTCCTGCATACATTAGAATTGCGCAGCGGGATAAACTAGCACCCAGAGGGTATAAATATAGGTTCGTTGGATATCCTGATAATTCCATGGGATATCAATTCTATTATTCCGAACAACGAAATGTATTTGTTGTCCGCTTTGCAACTTTTCTTGAAAAATAATTTTTGAGAGAAAGTGGGAATTGTAGAGAGATTAAACTTGATGAGTTTGATCCCAACATTAAGGAACCTGAGATGGAACCAGAGATCCAACTAGGTGAAGGATCTACAACACTGGTTCTACATAAGTCGAATATAATATCAAGGCCTCCTGAGAGATTGTTTTTAACATTTGATGTGAGCCTTGATGTTCTCATTTAGGAGGAAACAGATCCGACTACGTATAAGGAAACGATAATGGATATCGATTCGGGAAAATGGCAGGAAGCCATGAAATCCAAAATGGATTCAATGCATGCCAATCAAGTCTGGGACTTAGTTGAACTTCCTGAATGAGTTAAACCTATTGGCTGTAAATGGGTTTACAAAAGGAAGCGAGGGCCCGATGGAAAGGTGGAAACCTTTAAGGCCCGACTGATAGCAAAAGGTTACACTCAACGTCCTGGGATTGACTATGAGGAAACCTTTTCACCAGTAGCCATGCTAAAATCCATTAGGATTCTTTTGGCCATTGCTGCATATCACGACTATTAGATATTATAGATGGATGTGAAAACCACTTTCCTAAATAGAATCCTTGAGGAGGATATCTATATAGAACAACCAGAGGGTTTCGTATCCAGTGAGACTTCAAACTTGGTTTGTAAGCTCCAAAAGTCTATTTATGGACTTAAACAGGCATCCCGAAGCTAGAATCGTCGTTTTGATGAGATAATTAGATTATCTGGATTCATAAAAAACGAGGAAGAACCATGTGTTTATAAGAAAGTTAGTGGGAGCATACTATTTTTCCTGGTCATATATGTAGATGAAATCCTTATCATAGGAAATGATATATGAATGATGCAAAGTGTGAAAGCCTACCTTAGCAAGAACTTCTCCATGAAAGATATGGGTGAAACTTCCTATATACTAGGTATAAGGCTTTACCGAGATAGAGTTAGGAAGCTTATAGGGTTGTCACTATCGACGTACATAGACAAGATGTTAGAAATGTACAGTTTTACCAACTGCAAGGCAGCAAATGTACCTTTCCGATACGACATACATCTTTCGAAGAAAATGGCACCTCAAACTGAGAAAGAGAGAGTTAGAATGTCTAACTTGCCATATGCTTTTTGTATTGGGAGCATCATGTATGATGTGTTATGTACTAGACCTGACATTAGTTTTGGCGTCAGTGTGACCAGCCGATATCAATCTTATCCAGGTAATGATCATTGGACAGCCGTGAAATATATCCTGAAATATTTTAAAGGCACCAATGATAAGTTTATGATATATGGAGAAGATGAGCTACAAGTTAAGGGTTATACAGACTCCGACTTCCAGGGAGATCCAGATGATAGAAAATCTACATCAGGATACATATTTACCCTTAACGGTGGTGCTGTTAGTTGGCGATGTTCAAAGCAAGGCTCAAACGCTGATTCCACCACCGAGGCGGAATTTATAGTGGCTTCAGAAGCTGCTAAAGAAGCTGTTTGGATTAGAAATTTTATCACAGAGCTTGGCGTTGTGCCTAGTATTGTGGATTCGATCCCATTGTATTGTGATAATAACGGAGCCATCGCGCAGGCTAATGAGCCGAGGGTGCATTCCAAGTCTAAACACGTGGAAATGAAATATCGCGTAATTAGATAGATTATTGAATGAAAAGACATAGTGGTATTGAAGGTTCAAGGATAAGACAACATAGCAGACCCGCTTACGAAGGCCTTACCTCCTAAGTTATTCGATAAACATGTTGAGGAGATGGGACTACGGTACTATTCAGATTGGCACTAAGCAAGTGGGAGTTTTATGGAGCTGGTGCTTGGAGTGTCAATCCGATTTGTACATTTTATTATTTATTAATACAATAACTACATTTTTCATTTCATTCTTAGTAATGATATTGTCATTATGCGTATTAGATTGATGTATAGATATGCTAAGAATGACATCGACCTTAGAATAGTTTTGACACTAGGTGTAAACTATTCTTAAACTAAATATTCTTAGTCGTTGGTTTTGGAATACGGTCGAATTCTTATAACCTAGAAGACTAGCATATGTCGTATATTGGAATTGGAGTTCCAATGGTTTAACGCGATGTACCATGAGTTTTGGAAACTTGTATAGACATGTGGGTATTCATTGGAGTAAATACTGAATGACTCACAGGTGATTCCTAATAGTTAGAAGTACACACTACCGTCAATAGGAATCTCATCGAGTCGAGTAGCATATGTAATCCTTTGAATATAGGATATCATTGATTTTGTGTGAGATCCTCCACACTTAGATGTCATGTATGTCAGAAACCTTTCATGGTCTGGCCTTTAGATGTTTGTTGGGTGTGGACCGATGCACTCAGTAATCAAGTGCGAAGAAAGATAGGATTTGTCGGCCCGTATGTGTACCATAAGGGGTTTAGGTATCCATTTGAGTAAGGTCACGATTCTTAAAGACTTTGGCCAAAGCCGATCACCTATGGTGGATCGTATCGGTTATGAAGAATCGTGGACATGTCGACATGAGATGTGCATCTCAGATACTTGACGGTATATTCTATGTTTACTAAGCACAACTCGGATAGCCTACACCGGAGGGATTGTTAAACATATGTGATGACCTCGACTTGTATAGTTCAGAAAGGTCGTTCGTGTTCTTCGCGAATTCGGAGGTGGCCGAATTGCGTACATATTAGCTAGGCTTATATGACGAACGTGTCTGAACTTAGAGAGTCAAAATATGAAGTGTACTCGTTGAGCACTTGGGTAGCCGATTAATTTTGATAAAAGATAATATTCGATATTATAATTATCAACTAAGATAATCAAGTGTTATTGGATAACATTGATTATTTACTTTGACCTAATTGGATTAATTCAATAATTACACAATGGCTTAATTGTAAAATTATAATTATCTATACCATTTGAGGATATTATGGTAATTGTAAGTATGTAATAATGAGTGGTTTTGGCTTGATTTAATTGGATTAAATCAAGGTGGCTAACATTTAACTAATCAATTTCCTAATCCTTGGCTTGATTTAATTGGATTTAATTAAAGTGGGAGACAATGGAGATTAGTCACACCTAATTATACATATTTGGAAAAATTGGATTAAGCCCACTTAAAAGTTGATTACAACTTTTATTAATTAAAAATTGCCTAAGTTTTGCTATAAATAACAAGCTTTAGGAATGTTTTAATTACAAGTTCAAATACAAGCATAAGCAAATTCTTGAGAGATTAGCCTAAGTTAGAGAAGTGTTTAGAGAAGCTTGTGAGGTCTCTACAACATTTCATCTAAGAGAAATCAAGATTGGATCTTGAAATGAATCTTGGAAGCATTGGAAACAAGATTGGATCTTGAAGTCAAGCTTGCACACCTTGGAGGTTCTCCAATAATTTCAATAAGGAGAAGTAGATTGGATCTTGCATCAAGCTTACTAGGTAATGTTCGATCTTCTCCTAAACTATATTTATTTATGTATTAGATGCATGATCACATAGCTTAATGTTGAATAAGGCTAATCAATTGTGTTATGATACTTTAGAAGTATAAACACAACATGCTTGTAATTAGGTCAAAGATGTTCATGTTGGACATGAAATAATTAATTAGAGTTTGGAACTCTAGATTAAAGCTTAGAGCTATGACTACCATTCTAGATTCACTTGACCACCTTTAGGTGGACTATAATTGTTTATGATACATTTCTAATTGGGATTCTAAAATGGTTTATGTAATGGATTCAAAATTTACGCAAATGCGTATTTAGAATAAATTTATGTTTTTGGAAAAATATTTGATATTTTGAAAAACTTGATTTTTATTCTATAATATGTGTTAAAATTGGTTTTGAAATTAAAAATTAATTTTAGGTGTTTTGAAGTGTTTAGGGAAGACCAAAAATTTATTGGGTTATAAACCCTCTCATTCCAGCACTGTAGCACGTTTGGTACACGCGATTGTTGCGTGTAATTTTTGTTTTGCTTCGTTCGGGAGCTTACGGACTTCGATTCAGTCCCAATTTTTTCCTATACACTCGTAATAAAATATAGTATTTCATTAAATAATTTAAAATTTCACCCATACTTGATATCCATAGGTTAGACCCATTTTCGCTGCCTGGGGCATCGATCTGACCCTCGGGGTTCCACAAATGCCCCAACAATGGTGTGGCCGAAAGGTGGAATCGCACCTTTCAAGAGATAGTAAGGAGTATGATGTTTAGAACTAATCTTCCAGATTTCCTTTGGAGTGAAGCAATTAAAAAAACCTTATACATCCTCAATAAAGTTCCAAGTAAGTCTGTTTCTAGAACTCCTTTTGAAATATGGACTGGTAGGAAACCTAGCATGAGTCACCTTCGTGTTTGGGGATGTCATTCAGAAATACGCCTTTATAATCCCACTTTAGGTAAGATGCAATCAAGATCTACTCGTTGCTATTTTATTGGATACCCTGCTCATTCTAAAGGCTACAGATTCTATTGTAGAGAATGGAGTTCCAGGATTGTAGAATCACAAACAGTTAATTTCTTGGAATTTGATGTAGCTGATAAAGATAATCATACATAAATCTCAAATCAATGACAGTAAACTAGAATTATTCATATACCTATACCCAAACAGTCTGAGACCTTGGAACCTACATCTACGACTAATTTAGTTATTGAGGAGGAACCCATACAGGTAAACGAGGTTCGCCATTACATGATATAGTTGAAGAGGTTCCACTGAGAAGGTCAACCAGGGTAAGACGGTCTGTTGTTCCCTCTGATTATGAAGTTTATTTAAATGAGATTGATTATGACCTAAGCTATTGCACTGATCTAATAACTTTTAAAGAAGTTGTTTCTAGTTCTAAATCTGATCTATTGTGGAATGCAATGAGGGATGAAATGTAATCTATGAGATATAATGGTCTGTGAGAGCTTGTTGAATTACCTGAAGGTTGTAGACCTATTGGTTGTAAATGGGTCTATAAGACCAAGAAAGACCCCAATGGGAATATTGAGAGGTTTAAAGCCAGATTAGTTTCCAATGGATTTACTTAAAGAGAATGAACTGATTACACTGAAACTTTTTCTCATGTATCTTCTGAAGATACATTTAGAGTAATCATGGCACTAGTAGCTCATTATGATTTAGAGCTACATCAGATGGATGTTAAAACTGAGAATTAAGCGAAGAGGTCTATAGGTACAACTTGAAGGATTTCAAAAAGCTGGTGAAGATCATCTTGTTTATAGACTTAAAAAGTCTATTTATGATTTGAAACAAGCTTCTCGTTTGTGGTATCTGAAGGTTGTAGACCTATTGACTGTAAATGAATCTATAAGACCAAGAAAGACTCCAAATGGAATATTTAGAGGTTTAAAGCTAGATTAGTTGTCAATGGATTTACTCAAAGAGAATAAATTGATTACACTGGAAATTTTTCTCATGTATCTTTTGAAGATGCATTTAGAGTAATCATGGCACTAGTAGCTCATTATGATTTAGAGCTACATCAGATGGATGTTAAAACTACATTCCTAAATGAAAAATTAAGCGAAGAGGTCTATATGGTACAACCTGAAGGATTTCAAAAAGATGGTTAAGATCATCTTGTTTGTAGAATTAAAAATTATATTTATGGTTTTAAACAAGCTTCTCGTCAGTGGTACCTAAAGTTTCGCAATGTAATCTCCTCTTTAGGCTTTGTGGAAAGTAAAGTTGATAGTGCATATATATCCAGATCAGTGGGAGAAAATTTATCTTTCTCATGCTTTATGTAGATGATATTTTGCTTGCATGTAACGATCTAGGAATGTTGCATGAGGTAAAGCAATCATTGTCTAGGCATTTTGATATGAAAGATCTTTAAGAAGCATCTTTTATTCTGGGTATTGAAATACATATAGATAGAACTCGAAATGTATTAGATCTCTCTTAGAAGAAATACATTGAACGGATACTGAAGAGATTTAGTATTCATGATTGTAAATCTTGGGATGTGCCTATTGTTAAAAGTGATAAATTGAGTCTGACACAGTCACCTGAGAATGAAGTTGAGAGAGAGTCTATGAAGGCAGTGCCATATGCTAGTGCAGTAGGAAGCCTGATGTATGCACGGGTATGCATTAGACTTGACATTGGATTTGCAGTTGGTGTACTGTGAAGATTTTTATCTAATCCTGGAAGGAATATTGGACTGCTACTAAGAGAGTTTTTAGATATCTTAAGGGCACTAAAGATTACATGTTGACATACAAAAAAGGTTGAGAATTTTGAACTAGTACGGTATACAGATTCTGACTTTATTGGTTGTTCAGATGATAGGAAATCAACCTCAGGATATGTGTTTATGCTAGCAGGTGGAACTATATCTTGGAAAAGTGTCAAGAAGACATTAGTAACTTCTTCCACAATACAGGCTGAGTTTGTAGCATGTTTTGGTGCAGCGTCACGAGCTGTTTGCCGATGAAATCTCATTACAAAAATGTCAATTGTTGACTAATAAGCGGTAAATATATCACTATTTTTCGTCCATTTGACTTAATATTTTGTATAGTTTCTTAAGTTTTATGAATATTTTGATGTGTTTTGTGTATTTTGTAGATAAATAAGGTTTCAGGATTCATTGGAATCAAATCAGGGCCAAAACAGTGAAAAACGGAGCAAAAGGGAAAAATTATCATTTGCGCGTCGCGACTCGCAAACCTTCTGTGTCGCGACCACTAAAATAAGCTAGACACGTGTCAAAATCATAGAAGATTACTATCATACGCACTTGCTAAAATATGATGGCCACGTGTCAACGTCACATCAATCTTACTAACATACGCCGGACATGTGTCATCATCATATACTGCCGACAATACACGTCATTGCTTACGTCAGCGTTGCGATGTGAAAAACTTCACATGTCGCAACGCCAAGCCAATAATTTAGTCTGTCGACAGCCGCATGCCATGTGTCAGCATCTCAGCGAAGCCGTGTACACGTGTCTTCAATCAACGGCGCGTTGTGACGCGTAAGTGTTCTGCGTTGCGACACGTGGACCAAAATTTTGCCTATAAATTGAGGCCGAAATCAGAATTCCAATTCATACCTTCTTCTGAGGATTTCCTTAAGAATACTAAGAAGATTGTATCTTGTTTGTTTATCTACAGCTTTTTGTATTTAATTTTTATTTTATGCAATAGTTCTTTCTTTATTTTACTTTTCAGTATGAGGAGGTAACTCCCCTCTGCTGGGGTGAAGGGTAAAGTTTTATTACTAATATTTAGATTAATCTCCATTAATTATAATATATAAACTATTTTAAAACATGACTTATTGAGATACCGCCTTTATGTTCAATTGGACTTAATTAAATTGATTTTAACCTCACTAAATTGGATACCGTCTTTATGGTCGGTTGGAAGTAATCATAAATTTGACTTAATCAGGATACCACTTTTATGGTCGGTTGGTAATGTCATGCAAATTTTATATATTATAATAAGAGAGATATCTAAATTAGAAGTAATAAAAGTAGATCCTCTAACCCCTAACATTTTCTTTATTGCTTTATTTACCTTTTTTAATTTCCAAGCTTTACTTTATGTCATTTTCTTTATTTATGTCTTTACTAGTCCTAGATATGTGTGGTAACTAAATCCATTATCTAGGGTTGTGATGAATTCCAATATCACCGGTTTATAAGAGGTTATTTTATGTCTTGGGTAATATAAAGGTTTATTTATTGAGTCGTAAGCTTAATGCTTATTGTTAACTGATCATTAATAAGATTGATCTGATAAATTTAAAATAAAGTTGACGGAGGAATTTTAGGTTTCAGCCTTAGACTCAATAGCTCACGATATCACCTCAGGGCATGGTGACCCTTAGGTAGATTTCCTTACAGGATAGACATATACCTGTCGGGCGGGGGTAGCCACAATTGGAACTTAATCTTAATGAATTCAGGTAACTTGGTTAACATAGACATATGATTAATTGGGCTATTTGGGTGTTTGCATCTGACCATCGACATAGGCTTTTGCATATTTTCGTGTTCCAGGTTAATGAACCAATATATTGCACAAACTTGAGATAACCACTTCATCTTTAAAAGATATTGGAAGGATTCACAACCCTAAATAGTTTCTTAATATTAAATTTTACTTAAAATTACTTTCGTACTGTTTTATTTACTTGTTTTCAGACAAAATTCACCATCCAATCAACAACCAATCTATTAGATACTTGTAAATATTTAACATCATAAATTAATAGCTAAGGTATTAAGTCCTCGTAGGATCGATACATTTTATACTACTTGAGCGATACGTGCGCTTGCGTTACGTGTGTGATTTCACCGATCAAGTTTTTAACGCCATTGCCGATGACTTATTTATTTTTCACTATTAATTTTGGGGTTAGATACATTTATTTGTGTCTAATTTGTTTTTACTTATTATTTGTTTTTCTTATGTTTCAGGTTCTCAGACACTACATGAGAAGAACGAGAAGCTTTGAAATCCGTCCGCTTGACCCAGAAATTGAAAGAACCATTAGACAGTTGAGAAGGGAAAAGTAAGAAGGCCAAGAAGCACTGATCAACATGAACATTCAATAACCTGAATCTTTGGAGGTTGCACCACCAATTCCCATTCGAGACAGAAATATTCCGGTGGTTGATGGCTTCATTTCATGCATTGTATTTCCTCTCTTACCAATAAATACGTGTGACATCAAAATATGCATTCAGATGATACATCAATCAGTACAGTTTTGGGGGAATGCAACTGAAGATCTTAGTGCTCACCATGAGATTGCAAAGTGGCTACAAGTCCAAACCTTATATAATGGACTTTCTGGACTAATGAGAACCACAATAGATGCTGCTGCTAGATGAGCTTTAATGGCAAAAGGAGAAGATCAAGCCTGTGACTTAATTGAAGAAATGGCCAACAATAATTCTTTGTGGCCAACAGAAATGAGCATGATTCAACAAATTGCAGGAATTTAGGAAGTTGGAGCCAACACAACATTGAGTGCCAAGCTAGATCAGATTTGAAAAAGTCTGGATACTCTTAACATGAAGGTTAATGTTATAACCACAAGTTCGCCATATGGAGGAGCACCAGAGGCAGAATCTTACAACCAACATGATAAGACATTGAATTATGTCAGCAATTTCAACAAACAGGGGAATAATCCATATTCCAATACGTACAACCCATGGTGGAGGAATCATCTCAATTTCGCATGGAGCAACAATTCAGAGCAAAAAAACAATCCACCATCAGTATTCCAACAGCAGAACAAATGCCAGGAATATGAAAAGAAGCCAGAAATATAAGATTTGCTCGCAGAGATGTTCAAAAAGCAAGAAGCCAAATATGATGTTATGTTTCAAAATCAAGCAGCATTAAATCAAGCAGCATCAAATGAAGCTATATTTCAAGCCCAATCAACATTGAATCAAAGCATAACTGCTTCTATAAAGACACTGGAAAATCAAATAGGACAAATGGCCAATGCTCAGAGTTACAGACCGCAAGGTACCATTCTTAGTAACACAGAACCAAATCCAAGGAACATTGGGAAAGAGTCAACAAAGATGTTGCAGTCAAGACATCCACTGAGTAATTTCCAAAAGAAATCAGCAAAGTAGAGCCACAAATGGAGGAAAGAGAAGTAAAAGCAAATGATCGAGAAAGATTCACTCCACATCCATATTTTCCACAGCGTCTCCAGAAAAACAAACTAGACAAGCAGTTTGCTCGATTCTTGGAGATCTTCAAAAAACTGCATATCAACATTCCATTTTCAGAAGTGTTGGAACAAATGCTCAACTATGTCAAATTCATGAAAGATATTTTGTCACGAAAGAGAAGATTGGGAGATTACGAGACAATAGCATTAACAGAAGAATGCAGCACCATCATTCAGAGGAAGCTTCCCCCAAAGTTGAAAGATCCTGACAGTTTCACTATCCCTTGCACCATAGGAGAACATAACTTCGGTAAGACTTTATGTGATTTAGGTGCTAGTGTTAACTTGATGCCTTTTTCCATTTACAGGAAACTACAGATTGGAGAAGCAAATCCCACCTCAATCGTTTTGCAACTTGCTGATAGAATGCTCATATTTCCGAGAGGTGTAGTTGAAGATGTGTTGGTCAAAGTTGAGAAATTCATTTTCCCAGTAGATTTTATTATCCTTGACATGGAGACGAAGACATGCCCATCATCCTCGGGAGACCATTCTTGGCTACAGGTAGAACCATTATTGATGTACAAAAATGTGAATTAACCATGATGGTACATGGCCAAGAAGTAACATTCAATATTTTCAAAGCCATGGAATTCCCGAATGATGAAAAGAATGAGGAATGTTTCAAACTTGATGTGAGAGATAGTACCATCCAGAACTCTGATGCAATGTAAAGTCCCAACTTAAAGCATGTCATTTACCTGTGGAGCTTGGAGATAAGCGTGTTGTGCACTGAAAAAGTCAAATCTTGATCTACAAGCAGAGAAAGATGGCTCCACCAACTCAACAAATTGGAGCAATTTCACATACAACCTTTTGAGAATGCCAAACTTTACAAAGAAAAGGCCAAGAAGAGACATGATGAGAAGTTAGTATGCATACAACTAGAACTGGGGCAGCGGGTATTGTTCAGCAAATCAAGATTGAAAATTTTCCCTATGAAGTTAAAATCACGGTGGTCAGGTCCATTCTTAATCACCCAAGTTTTACCAGATTTGAGTTACATGATCCCAACCCCAATAAAACATTCAAGGTTAACAGTCAGCGTGTCAAGCACTACTAGGGAAAATCATTGGAGCGACAGAAAGAAAGTGTCACACTTTCAGATCCAGCCTAACGTTTGGGCAGTCATGTCTAACTGACGACGTTAAACTTAACGCTAGTAGGGAGGCAACCCATGCAATTTGTGTATTTATTAAGATTTGGTGTGTTTTATTTTGTGTGTTTAATTTTGTAGGTAAAATTACATTTCATGATGGAATACATTCTTGCAAATCTTCACAAGTAATTTCTTTCTCTCCCTCAAAACTCTCTGATGAAAGTCTACAAAGCTCGCATGGAACGAATGAGATTACTGATGATCAAATGTATTCCTAATGACATTCATTGGTTAATTGAAGCATGAGTCTGCTTGGCAGGTGAGTCTTCTGACTCTTTTATTTCATATATGCATAGTTTAGGAAAAAACACTTATGCTAAGAAAAGAAGAGCTAAGAGATTAGGTGTTTGCTATAAATGTGCACGCATGACATGTAATACTCGTTGTCGTTCTTTAGGAATGATATATGATAACCGCGAAGTAAGGGTGTTCACGGGTCGGGTCGGGTCAGGTTTTTTGAAATTTTGTGAGACCCGATCGGGTCAGTTCACGAGAAAGTCGGGTCGCGGGTCGGGTCATGCGAAGGTGGAACCCGATCGGGTTCGGGTCGGGTCGGGTCATCGAAAAATTAATTTTTTTAATGAATTATTTATATTTTTAAACTGTTGATGAAGCATTAGCTTATTGGAACTACTGATAGTGACTGCTTTTTCTTTTAAATGTCAGCGTACTTATTTTCAAACAACTTAAGTCCTGAAATTCTCGAGGGTTTGCTCGGATCATGTTTGTTGTCCTGTCAAGTTTTTGACGCCTCTGGGTAATTGAAAATATCGTTTTATTGTGACATATTTCCCAATATATCCATTTTATGTTTGCAGTTGGTGGAGTGATGGCCTTCCTAACCTTGCTTGAAATACTGCAATTGGAATTATACGGGGGCACAAGCAAGCTGTGAAAGCTGTATTTTTTGGGATGGATTTCATGTCTGCTAGGTAATTAAATTTATGACTCATAAACTCTGTTTTGGGAGGTACATGTGAATCAGGTAATATATATATAAACTTTTAATATAAAAAAGTAATAAACAAATTAAATAATAGTAAGAATTTTAAAAATATAATAAAAATTTTCGAAAAATAATAAAAATTATAGAAAAATAATGAAAATTTTAGAAAAATAATAAAAATATTATAGGGTCGGGTCAGGTCAGGTTTTAGTGTCAAACCCGTTTCCCAACCCGAAAATTTCGAGTCGGTTGAAAATTTGTAATTTTTTTTAAAACCCGCGCGGGTCACATCGGGTCGGGTTGGGTTGGGTCGCGGGTTGACCCGACCCTATGAACACTCCTACCGCTAAGATAAAATTAAATTCATTAGGGATGTCATGAGTAATGAGTCTTTGGATGACATGTCATTGATTCTTGAAACGCATCCCAGTGGATATGTGTATCACGTAATTCACAAGTTACATACATAATTTCGAAAAGAAAGGCAACCATTAAGTCTTGGGAATCTGACTTTAAAAGACCGTGTTTGCCAATTTATAAGAAAATTGGATAGGTGGCAATCTTCGACTAATGGGGTACGTTTCAAGGGCTGTACAGGAATGAGATAGTCAAGTTCTGGGAATCATCACAAACCTTTGGCAGAGGCAAATCTTATAGGACCATCAAATGAAGATGAATGTATTGTGCCAGGTATATCTGAACGACTGGTTGAAATGATTAACCATGCTGATGCTTTTATTGCTTTTCCAGGTGGCTTGGGCATGATGGAGGAAATTTATATAGTAGTATCTTAGGCGAACTTGAATATACACCAGAAACCAATTGGAATGATTAATGTTGATGGATTTTATGACTTTCTTTGTTTGTTTCTTGATGATGTCCGGAGAAATAGGTTCGTGTCGAAACCTGTAAAAGATATCTTCTTCACTGCCAGAACTGCCCATGATTTAATTGACCAAATTTTAGCCTTTGAACCAAAAATTGACCCTATCCTTTCCAAGATTAACTGGTCTGATAATGATCATGGTAAGAAGCGTCGGATTAACCTAGATCTTAACCTTTAATTTTCTTTTTAAGATGTTGAATTTCAGCTAACCAGGTATTGTTTTCTAAACTCTTCTTCTACTTTTTAGACATTGGTGACAATGTCTCAACTAGGTTTGGGGGATGTTTTTATTTTTTGTTGTGTTGTTTTTATTTGATTTTTAGTCAAAAAATTTCAAAACAAAATCAAAAAATTTTTAAAAAATTTTTAAAAATAAAAAATATTTTGTGTTTTTATGTTTTTAATTTGACTAATCAGGTGAAATTGGTGTGAGATAGCTTGGTAAGGAATTTCCACTCCTGAGACGTATCTCAACCTATTTCGTAACAAGTTAATTTTTGTTTATTTCCTTTTGAATTATTTAATTTGTGAATTCTCCATAATACTGATTTAAATTGGATCTTCATATGCTCAGTTGACAGGTATTATCAACATGCATGGTAAAATATGACCATGAGTTGTAAGTGAAAAGTTTATAGTATTCAGTACTCTAATTTAATTGGAGGAAGCATCTAAAAAAGCAATGGAATAATAAGTGAAAAAATATTGAAAAGAAACATCTGAGATCCGAGTAATTAAGTCTGTAGGGGTGTTTTAACACCTAGTGCCCTAAAACCAACTAGTTTGGGAGTCACTGACCCAAAGCTCGCTACATGGATTGAAGATGTTGTAAATAAAATATATATATATATATATATATATATATATATATCTGAAATCTGAGTAATTAAGTCTATAAGGGTGTCTTAACACAAAGTGCCCTAAAGCCAACTGGCTTGGGAGTCACTAGCCCAAAACTCGCTACATGGATTGAAGATGTTGTAAATAATAATAATAATAATAATAATAATAATAATAATAATAATAATAATAATAATAATAATAATAATAATAATAATAATAAATAATAATAATCCATTGCTAAAAAAGGTGTGAATTCTGATATAACTTTAGGAAAAAAATATTACTCTCTTTTCAACGACACTTATGAATATTGTGGGCACAATGAGCTGATTAATACCTTGTTGGTTGTGTATATGGAGAATGGTAAAAAATAATCGGAGAATTTACTTATTTGGTAATTTAGAAAGAAAGAAAACAACTATTAACTTGGATAAGAAGTTTCACTTTATTAGTCATTAACTTGTTTGATTTTTTGCTTTTGTGTTCGTTTGACGTTTGTGGGTATCGTCACTATAAGCCATCACGAGACTACAACTCGTCCACTAGAGACACCAAGGGGTTTAAAGGCTTGTTGCATACGCTAAATGCAATAGTGATCCCTACGAAAGTGGCTTAGTTTAATTTTATTTTAAAGTTATTTATTATATTTTGTTTTTGTTGTTTTGCTCGAGGACTAGAAAAATGTTATGTTTGGGGGGTGTGATAAGCGGTAAATATATCACTATTTCCCACCCCTTTGACTTAATATTTTGTATAGTTTCTTGCGTTTTGTGAATACTTTGATGTGGGTTTGTGTATTTTGTAGATAAATAAGGTTTCAGGACTTACTGGAATCAAATTAGGGCCAAAATAGTGAAAAATGGAGCAAAATGGCAAAATTATCATTTGTGCGTCGTGACTTGCAAACCTTATGCGTCGCGACCACTAAAATAAGCCGGACACGTGTCAAAATCAGAGAAGATTGCTATCATACGCACTTGCTAAAATGCACCGACCACCTGTCAACATCATGACAATCTTACTAACATACGTCGGACACGTGTCATCATCCCATGCTGCCGACAATACATGTCATTGCTTACGTCAGCGTCGCGACGCGAAAAACTTCACGTGTCGCGACGCCAAGCCAATAGTTCAGTCTGCCGATAGTAGTGTGCCACGTGTCAACATCTCAGCGAAGCCGTGTACACGTGTCTTCAATCAACGGCGCGTCGCGACGCGCAAGTGTTCTGCGTCGCGACGCGTGGACTAAAATTTTGCCTATAAATTAAGGCCGAAATCAGAATTCCAATTCATACCTTCTTCTGGGGATTCCTTAAGAATACTAAGAATATTGTATCTTGTTTGTTTATTTACAGCTTTTTGTATTTAATTTTATTTTAAGCAATAATTCTTTCTTTAATTTACTTTTCAGTCTTTATTTTACTTTTCAGTATTATGAGGTAACTCCCCTCTGCTGGGGTGAAGGGCAAAGCTTTTATTACTAATATTTAGATTAATCTCCCTTAATTATAATATATAAAATATTTTAAAACCTGACTTAATGGGATACCGCCTTTATGGTCGGTTGGACTTAATTAAATTGATTTTAACCTGACTAAATTGAATACAACCTTTATGGTCGGTTGGAATTAATCATAAATTTGACTTAATCATGATACCGCCTTTATGGTCGGTTGATAATGTCATGCAAAGTTTATATATTATAATAAGTGAGATATCTAAATTAGAAGTAATAAAAGTGGATCCTCTAACCCCAGCATTTTCTTTATTATTCTGTTTACCTTTTTTAATTTCCTAGCTTTACTTTATGTCATTTTCTTTATTTATGTCTTTACTAGTCCTAGATATGTGTGGTAATAAAATCCATTATCTAGGGTTATGATGAATTCCAATATCACCGGTTTATAATGGGTTATTTTATGTCTTAGGTAATATAAAAGTTTATTTATTGAGTCGTAAGCTTAATGCTTATTGTTAACTGACCATTAATATGATTGATCTGATAAATTTAAAATAATCTTGACGAAGGAATTTTAGGTTTCAGCCTTAGACTCAATAGCTCACGATATCACCTCAGTGCATGGTGACCCTTAGTTAGATTTCCTTATAGGATGGACATATACCTGTCGGGCGGGGGTAGCAACAATTGGAAATTAATCTTAATGAATTCAGGTAACTTGGTTAACATATACAAATGATTAATTGGGTTATTTGGGTGTTTGCATCTGACCATCGACAAAGGCTTTTGCATATTTTCGGGTTTCAGGTTAATAAACCAATATATTGCACAAACGTGAGCTAACCACTTCATCTTTAAAAGATATTGGAAGGATTCACAACCCTAAATAGTTTCTTAATATTGAATTTTCCTTAAATTTACTTTCGCATTGTTTTATTTACTTATTTTCAGACAAAAATCACCATCCAATCAACAACCAATCTATTAGATACTTGTAAATATTTAACATCATAAGTTAATAGCTAAGGTATTAAGTCCTCGTGGGGTCGATACATTTAATACTATTTGAGAGACGCGCGCTTGCGTTACGTGTGTGATTTCACCGATCATTGACTCCATTTCTAGGCCTATAATGTTATATTGTGATAATCTTTCAGTTGTGCAAAAAAATAATAAGTAAATCACCTGGGTCAAAGCATATGCAGGTCGAATACTTGACAATTAAGGAGCTAGTACAGAAAGGTGACATTATGGTAAAACATATCGGTACAGATGATATAATTTTTGATCTTTTGACCAAAGGTCTTTGACCCATTATTTATTCTATGCATGTTGCTTGTATGGGTTTAGTAAAGTCTTTTGATACCCTAGATTAGTGGGAGACATCATTGCTCTATGTTATTTTGTTTGTATATTTGTACATATATTTTGTGTATTTTGCAATTATTATATGTAAAGGTGCATCTTCATTGGAAGATATTAATATTTATTATTTGATAAATCATTGTGTAAAGTCTTATGATGTGTGTCAGTCATAAGCATTGACTTGGGGCATAAAGTTAAAAAGCCTTGTTGGTATGTCTTGTGACACATAAAATTTATCTCGAGATAATAAAGAAATAAAAGACACACATGTTTATTATTTAAGCCTTGATTTTTCATGCGTGCTTGGGCTGCATAAAGTAGAGAAATCGATGACCGGTGAGAGAAAATAGCACATGAATTTTAAATCATAAAGTGAGTGATATTGTATCTTATTAATCTATCACATCTTGTTCATGTCGATAAGATTGTCTGATATACATGACCATGGAAGAGACTATGTTGCATTATAATGTAGATACCGTCATGATTTTATATCTATTATCTTATTGGACGGAATGATTTACTAGAGTTGTTTCTGAACCAATATTGGATCCATAAAGTATTTTTAGCATTAAAATATTCACAATTGATATCGTCCAAGTGGGAGAATGTTAGAATATTTTATTCTAATATTATTATTATGAGCTTCTATTAATTGTGATATAAATTTAATAAAATCGCTAAGATGATTTGTTTTGTAATAGAAACAGTGAAGCCCAATTGTATGATCTAATAAAGTGAGATGAACTTTATATTAATTGATGTGTGGAAATTAGAGCGAGCTTTGGAGATGTTATGCGCTTTTGATGGGTGAGTCCATTACACTCCATAAATTGGTGAGTTAGGATCATACCCTCATCCTCTATAATAGCTTACTCTATAAACTTCCTTAATTATTATTAGTTTCTCTCTCTTATAAGGTAATTATTAAATGACAAAAGCTTTTGTCATTAAGCTTGCATAATTGAGATGTTATGCATGTTGACTAGCTTCACACCTCAATTATGCCTATGTAATTCATTCATAAATGAATGAAATGCATGAAGTAGCTCTCTGCCATGTGAAATAATAAAATTGAGAGAGGCTGGCTTTTGGCTTAAGAAATAAAATGCATAAGAAAACAGAGAGTAAGTTTCTCACCATCAAGAAGGTGGGAGCAGATGGTGATCTCCTTAGGATAAATTATTCAATAGATCTGTCAAAATTTTCCGCTGCATCTATGGATTCTAAATCAGATACGTTCTCTGAATCATCCGAATAATTCTTTTAATTTTATTTTAAACACTTCTAATAAAGGTCATGTTGTAAATAAATCCCAACACAATTTTTATATGCAGAACAAGAACTTGATGTTGCCATATGACAGGATGAGGTCCTACAACAATAGATTTTAAAGAAAGTTAATGATTATCAGGAACGATTAAAAAACCTGATACAATTATGCAGTGAACTTGAGGTACCTTTTCTGTTTTACTACTCTATAGTGGAATAAATTCGTGAATCTGCTCGCTCTTGTATATTTTTCTACTCTTAAAGTGGAGCAAATAATTGCTATATGTATGAATATATTTTCAGTATATAAATGCTATAAGTACTTGCATAATTGCGACATGTACTCTTTTAATTAATTATTGATTTTTCATAAATAATGGTTTTGCTTAATGTTATTGCAGGGCTTTAGAGAGAGAGAAATTATCATTTTTTGAGGCAAAGAAATATCAAGTCTAGGATGGAGAATTTTTCTTATCCCAATTGTAAATTTCATCATATGTAAATCAAAAGTTTTGTTAAATTGTTCATTGATAATTCATTGTAATATATATATCAAGTTTTAGATTGATTATTACTGTATGAGATTATGTGTTTTGATTAAGAGTGGCAAAAAAACTCGGGTCAGGCTTTAAAATTAGAAGTCCGGCTTGAACCATGCTCATTAAAAAAGCTCGAGCTGACTTAAAATATATATATATATATATATATATATATATATATATAATTTTTTATATTAAAAAATCGGGTCGGGTAAAAGCACGGTAACAGCTCGGGCCAGGCTTTTCCTGGACTCGGGCTTAAAAATGACTTCTCGAACCCAGGCTGGGCTTGCCCGATCCCGGCCCATTCCCATGCTTAGTTTTGATGTGTGTGTACACTATAATTATGTGAATGAAAGAAAGAATTGAGAATATGAGCTATATTACGCGCCGCCAGAAGAGGACGCTACGCTGCCGGATCTTCTGCAATTTCCGGCCGTTTGACTCGATCTTGGTGGCTCTGGAAATCGGACGGCCGTTCTTCGCAGTGATCCTTGAGATGTTGCTGACCAGTGGATCTTTCCTTGAGAGGTTTGGAGATCGTTGGAGCTCGGTATGTGATTATTATCATTTTGGGGGTGTAAATGATAGAATTGGAAAGTTTTGGACATAATTGTAAATTCTGGCTTTTAGGGGATAAATAGTAATATTTAAGAATTGTAGGACTATTTGGGCATATTAGAAAGTTTAGGGGTTAAATCGTAATTTTGGATAATTGAGGGGCCTGATCGTAATTTTATATTTTTCAGATTCTTAGCGAGGAGATAGATATATTAAAGGCTTTTGCATGGATAGAGGTAAGTACACTCTGTGGTGATTCTCTTAACATAATTGTTTGATGATTGATGGTTGTTGTGAGAGTCGGTATATATATATAAATATATTGGTATAATTATATATATTTTGTTATATATATTTACATATTTGTGAGATATGATATTGAGATATTAAAAGCATGATAAATATGAAATCATGATTGTTGAGATGAGATTGATGGATTGGATGTGAGATGTGATTGTATTGGATGATGTGTGTTGTTGTGTTATGCTGCCGGGTTTTGTATAATAATGGTCGGATTTGAGATGATGTGATGATACATCAGATGGTATGAGATTGATGGAAAACCTTGGGAGTTGTCATTGAGGTACTCTCCCATTGGTTTTTTATTTGGGGGTATACGGGGACTCCCCCATTGATTATATTTCACTCACATTTTACGAGTTGATATGGTTGGAAACCTTGGGAGTTGTCATTGAGGTACTCTCCCATTGGTTTCAATCCTCTGTTATACTAAACCCGGATTAGCAACCATGTTTGATGGATGTTTGTATTGTTGTGGGATGATTGTTGTGATGATATTATAATATAGGTTATTTTCATATATTGTATTATAATATAAATATATATATATATATATATATATATATATATTATATATATATATATATTTATATGTTTGTTGGAAATTGATTGAGTAATCGATAACATGAGATCATAATGGTGAATACTAATTTGAGATATAAATTGAAATATTGAGTACTATGTGATTTTGAGATGGGTTGATGAATGAAATTAGATGAGATGTGTTGTTGTGAGTATGTTCTGCCTGAGATAGCTGTTATATATCTGAACTGATATTTTCATATATTAATTACTATATATATATATATAACCCTATTTTGTTGGTGAGGTCATGTTGAGAGAATGAGTGCTTACTTGCTGAGCTTTTTAAGCTCACTCCCCTCTTC
The DNA here is from genome assembly GCA_019454045.1 of Zanthoxylum bungeanum. Classification (NCBI taxonomy): domain Eukaryota; kingdom Viridiplantae; phylum Streptophyta; class Magnoliopsida; order Sapindales; family Rutaceae; genus Zanthoxylum; species Zanthoxylum bungeanum. Next base: position 110,604 of record SKCR01017767.1, read on the forward strand.
CCCCAAACATTTCAGGTAGTTCACGAGAATAGCAGAAGCAGTACCAGATTTGGATCCACGTGCCATAGTTGTATTTTCAGGTTGGTCCAGACATTTGAGTCGTCAGTTGTATATTATTAAGACATCTGTTGTAAACCATGTTTTTTATGTATATTCCATGTATTTGAAATTTATGATGTATTAATGTATGAAATCAAATGGTGGGTTTGACATATAGCTTGCGAGCTGAAGTTGATCGCGGACCTCTTTCTAGGATTGGGCCCGCCTTAGGGAGGGGGTCGTGACATTAGCCCTTGTAATAAGTGAGTATATTTACCCAAAACTAAAATATACTGTCTGACAGCATATTCGGGTAAAATTACATAAGTATATTGGAAGAAATAATATGTTGTCTTAAGTTATAACGGAGAACTAATAAATGCTATTGAATTTTATTAATAACAGCATATTTTTCTTGCCTTGTAATTTATTTAACGGCAAAAACGACGGCTTTAAAATTATGCCGTTAAAAGTAAATGACTTTCCAAGACTATATATTGAATTCTTAGCATTAAATTTGGTAAACTTTGGACAGTATAGTGTAGTGAATTACTTTTATGAGTGAGTTGCAGGCAGCAGTAGATTATGACAGTAATTGGGAAAAATGGGAAGCGATGGGAAACAAAATTTGGAGGAAAAAAAGGGAGAGAGAGAGAGAGAGATATAAATTAAAGAGTGGGGGAAGGGCATGCATGAATGAAACAAAAGCATAAATGAAGGGAAGAAGAGGTTGTTTGAGAGCATTTAACAGAAGGGGAAACCGGTGGTGAAGAGTGACGATAAAAGAAAAGAAAGCGAGGTGCTTCAATGGCCATCCTTGAATTCTGCATTTAAGTGAATTCAAGATGAGTTAATGAAGGCAGGTAGAGTAATAGTACTTAATTCAATTCCCTGTTCTCTCTCAATGCCTTCAATGCCCTTGGCTCCTTTTATTTTCTTAGTAGGTTGCCCAATTCCAATTTCAATTTCTGAGGCCAATTTACAAAATTACCCTTGGTTTGGAAAACAAGTGCTCACACATTTGACTGCTTAGCTTGCTATAAAATGGTACATCGAGCCCAATGGACTCCAATTTGATTCTCATTCTATTAATTATATATATGAGCAGATATGTCTTTTTGAATATGAGTGGGAGTAAATATAATTTTTTTTTTTGGAATTATTGGAAACTCTGCCGCCAAAGCATTTCTTTTGAGCTTAAGCAGAGCAGGTAAAACCTCTAATTGTCTTAGACTCTTACAAAAAACGCACTCCTTGAATTCGAACTCAAGACTTCAAGGTGAGATCATTAATCATATATCACCAAGCCACGTCCATTGGGAACGTAAATATAACTCTAATATGGAGTGGTGCTCATTTTTAGAATATATAAAGCACTTTGAATCGGAGAGAAACTGGGTACTTTGGGAAATGAAGTTCATGCTATTGAAAAATATATGTATTTCTTTTATAATTTATTTTTTCATTTTATAAAATTTGGGGTGAGGACCGAGGAGTAGGGATAGTAAAAATTCTCACACGATCAGGTCTTTTAGGATCGGATATAAATATAATTTTATATATCAATTAATTGAACGAATCATGTATAAGTATTGACATTTTTATCATATTAAAGGTAAAAATCACTCGTATGAATGAGACTCGTAAGAACCTGATACATTAGAGTTGGGTACAAATAATATTAAACTAGAATACAGCTACATATATAAATTTTTGTACACGTTGGTTGAATAGATCGGATACTAATATTGACATTCGCCGTAATATTCATATTGAGAAGACAGAGAGAGGGGGTATTAAATTTGAGCCCATGAGACATTAGTTGGTTTTATAGCTGAGGGTGTTGAGAGATTTAAAGGCTTTAGTTATAGGAGTGATTAATTCTATTGGATAGCTCATGAGATGTGGTTATTGTTTTAATTGCAGAGGGATGTGGAGAGCCTTAAAAGTTTTGGTGACCCAATTCTGGAAGTTGGAGTTATTAGCTATTTAAGATATCCATAGACTCAAGACCTTTCTTCAACTGTACAGAGACTCCCAACATTAATGACACTTTTACACCTCTCACCGCCTCTAATAAGCACCAATATTATTTCAGCTTCTGGCTTTTGGCTTGGCTTAACTTCTAGCTAAGATTTGTCGTGGCTCCAAAACTCTGCACGCCATGATTATGTAATGGAACGCAAGCACTCAGATCATGTATATGTGTGTTCATATTTATTTGACCAAAGCGTTTGTGTTGGTCAGGACTTGGAATTTCACATCTAAGCTATTTAGATCAGCTTACAAGCAGCGAAAGGGTAATTAATAGGAGAGCCAACTTGGAATGCACGTCATGCTTACGTAGGCCCCATTTAGTTTCTACTTTCAAATTTTGCCTTATTAGATTCTGTCTTTTACAGTTATGTGTGCCCTCCAGTATATCCAAACGCTCTGGCCTATATAAAACCACCCAACATTTTCACCATTTGCTAATTCTTAGATAATCGAGGCTATGGTTTCCCTTCAAGCACACGGCTTCCCAAACAGTACTCGAAAAACAAAACAAGAGTTTGATAATATATCAAAGAAGCGGAAGTTGGAAGAGATCATAGAAGGTGAAGAAACTTTTGAAAAGAGATCATCAAAAGCTGCAGAAAGTTCAAAATCAAACTTTGATATCGATCTACATCTTGAGACTCCATTACCTTTGGAGTGGGAACGATGTCTCGATATTCAGGTATAATTTTTTCAATCAAGAAACCTAACCTATAGTAGTAGCATTAACATCATACACTGATGATTGATTCGTAATTGTTTCTTTTTAATTTTTTTTTTTTTTGGGTATGAAGTCAGGGGAGATACACTTTTACAATACAAGAACCCATACGAAGACAACAGGGTATCCAAGGGAAAGCACAGAGCCATCAAACGCTGCAGGTCATATGAGTTTAGACCTTGAACTGAACCTGCCATGCGATTCACAGAGAAAAAACCAAACAAGCAATATTATCACAAGGCAAAATTCAGTCAGCCCTTCACATCGTCAGATTGATCTTAAGAAATCATCAAGTGATCTATCGCGGTGTCCATCGTGGTTGGCTTTCGAAGGGGAACAGCAGCAGCAAGAAATGGTGGCAACAGCTTGCATGCGGTGCCATATGTTAGTGATGCTTTTCAAGTCATCTCCCACTTGCCCTAATTGCAAATTTTTGCATCCACCAGACCAAAGCCCTCCAAAATTTTTCAAGCAAAGGCTTAGCCTCTTGTGCTGTGAAGGATCAAATTCATATGGCAAATAGGTTTTAAGTTTTGGATGAAATATTCCAGTACCGGGTACTTGTGTTAAAAGTTATATTCCTACTTGATCAAGCTAGCTACTTCTAGTGTTTTTTTTTTCCAAGAGGGCTTCTATGTTGGTTCATTTTTCTTCCACGTCTATTGAAATATGACTGCTGACAAAGAGATGGGGGAGAGAGACACGTGTCCTAACTTCTATAAAATGTAAATATGAAAGTGTTTCTACATTTTCGAGTATTACATATTAATTACAACTGTGGATCACTGAATTCCACTTGCCTATATATCAAGGTCGATTTGTTTTTGTGTTAGTCAAGTTTTCTTCAACCAAAACGTTTTAAGAGTTGTTTTTGTCAGTTGATGGTTGGAATAAAGTGCTGTTTCGGGGTTTAAAGGATTTGGAGTTACCAAAAACCATCATCATTGACACTGACGTTAATGACACTTTTAAAAATTATGAGTAAAAAATAAAATTAAATCAACTATCTGCACCCATTTGGATTCTAAATTACGACCTCTTTGAGTCAAGTATTTATATTGAAATCGACGAAGGGATTAAGCTAGGGAAAGTCTTGTGTGAAGACTGAATATGTTTTTTGGAGCTACTATGCCAAAAATGATCTTCACTAACATTAAGTATCAATACAAAAAAAAAAAAAATCAACTATTTGCGCTCATTTAAATTCTAAATTATGAATCTTCGAGTTATGTGTTTATCTTGAAGTGAATTACTATTGAACTACACTTTATATATGAAATTTCAAAAATTAATAAACTAAACCATTTCCCTTTTTCGGCCAAAATTCCCTCTCGATATTTTTCTTCCTCTCTTCCATTTGACCAATATTACGCCAAAAATGGATTTTACTGACACTTTATTAGTGACAGTTTTAAAAAAATATCAGCAAAATGAAATAAAAGCATAATTTTTTATTTTAAAATATATATATATATATATATATATATATATCTATCAAAAATTACCGATATTATGATATCAATATATTTAACATCAAGAGTTATTGACACTAGGATATTACTAAAAACTAAAAAAAATATTAGAAGTGCTTCCATTTGGACTCGAACCCAAAATATCTGAGACTCGTACTTTTACACTCTAACCGCTTACCACCGGACTATAAATTTTAAGTATAATTACTAAAATAACCACGATACTAATATTTAATTTTAAAATACCCCTACCACAATTTAACCTGTGATGATGTTACTGATAAACCCAAGCCCTTGCAGTTGGCTGAAATTATGGATAGTAGTGGCCAGTGTCGGCTAGTTACCATGCCTGAGAGCACAGATTCATCCAGCAAGGTGGGTTGAAGACCTTCGGAAAGTAATTTGATACAATTTTCTTTTACTATTTAGTGCTTCAACCGTTTACTTTGTATACAGGTTGTTAGGCTTCTATACACAAATTCTGGGGTTGACCTTTAGGCACTTGGCTCAAATGGTGTCCAGAAGCTATGGAAGTGGCTCCGCAATGAACAAAATCCGAGTGGAAAGGTAATAAATTTCACAGATGCATCAGAAATTAATTCAAGAGAGGACTGTAAGAAAACTCTGTTTCATTTTGTGTATGTTTGTTGAGATAAAACTCACATAATAGAGATGAAATGAGAGAAAACTCTTCTTTTATTACACCACAACAAAAGAATTACAAAGCTTCTAACTTAAGCTTTACAAAAAACTCTCACTCACTTTACTCTCTATTCTCTTATCTCACACATTTGGGATGCATTAACAATGGATGAGGGCTCAAATTTATAGTGTCAAAAACGTGTGCTACAGTGCACACGTTTTGACAGTTGGCTCAAGTTGGCAGCAAGCTTCCATCAACTTTCGGTGGCCATCACTTCAAGCTTTCGGTGCTTGGACTTTCTTCATGATGCTTGTTGCTTGGTGCATGCATGCTGCATGCATGCGCTGGCTTCAACAAATCTCCCTCTCGGTGAAGATTTCCCAAAATCTGAGCCGACCATCAATCACCCAAACCGGATCCTCAAAAGGATCCACCCCTGGCTGCATCTGTATGACTGCCTACGTACCTTGAGTTGGGATCAAGCCAATCGTAGTTCTCTGTATCTCCCCACTCTGACTATGTGAAGAGTTTTGTCATCCCAACTATGGCACGACAGATTTCAAGCTTCTCTTTCGGTAAAACTTTTGTGAACATATCGGCACTATTGTCGTCAGTGTGAATCTTTATGAGTTCTAACAGCTTTGAACTCAGGACGTCCCCGTATCCAGTGATACCTCACATCGATATGTTTTGACCTCGAGCGAAAAATCGAATTTTTACCAAGGTAGATAGCACTCTAGCTATCACAGTACACAGTGTACTTCTCCTTCTTGAAACCCAATTCCTGGACAAATGTCTTCATCCATAGTAATTCCTTGCAAGCTTCTGTAACTGAAATGAATTCTGCCTCTGTTGTAGAAAGTGCAACACATCTCTGCAACTTTGACTGTCATGCCACAGCTCCCATTGAGAGAGTAATTAGATACCCCGAAGTAGACTTACGGGTATCCACATCAGTTGCCATATCTGAATCGGTGTAGCCCATCAACACTGGTTTGTTGCTTCCAAAACATAATCTCATTTTGGATGTTCCTCGAAGATACCGAATTATCCATTTGACAACATTCCAGTGTTCTCTTCCTGGGTTTGACATAAACTGACTGACCAATCAAACTGCGTGTGCTAAGTCTGGCCTTGTGCACACCATGTCATACATAAGACTTCCCACTGCTGAGGTGTATGGAACCTGTTTCATTTCCTCCTTCTCTGTCTCAGTAGAGGGACTCTGTTGTGTACTCAATCTAAAGTGGGTAGCAAGAGGAGTGCTAACCGCTTTAACCTTGTCCATCTGGAATCTCTGAAGTACCTTCTCGATTTACTCCTCCTGTGACAAGTATAATCTCCTGGCTTTCCGATCACGGCCGATCCTGATGCCAAGAATCTGTTTAGCTGGCCCCAAGTCTTTCATCTCAAAAGACTTACTCAGTTGCTGCTTCAAATCATCAATCCTTGATTGATTCCGGCCAACTATCAACATATCATCTACATATAGCAGTAAGATGATAAAGTCATTGTCAGAGAATTTCCGAACGAAAACACAATGGTCTGAAGTGGTCTTCTTGTATCCCTGCTCCCCCATAACTGACTCAAACTTCACGCACCACTGTCTCGGTGCCTGTTTCAAACCATAGAGGCTTTTCCTGAGTCTGCACACATAGTCATCTTTCCCTCTGACTCTGAAGCCTTCTGGTTGCTCCATATAAATTTCTTCTTCCAGATCCACATGAAGAAATGTGATCTTGACATCCATCTGCTCGATCTCCAAATCAAGACTTGCTGCTAAGCTGAGTACCATTCTGATGGATGACATCTTCACCACTGGAGAGAAGATTTCATCGAAGTCAATACCTTTTCTCTAATTGAATCCCTTGACAACTAGTCTGGCTTTGTACCGGGGTTGTGAAGTGTGTTCCTGTTATTTCACTATGTACACCCATTTGTTCTTCAAAGCCCATTTGCCTCTTGGCAATTTCACCAACTCGAAAGTGTGATTGTCATGCAAAGATTTCATCTCATCTTGCATGGCTTCCTCCCATTTTTCTCTGTTCTCTATTTCCACAGCCTCCTTGTAGCTCTCGGGTTCTCCCCCGTCAGTAAGCAACACATACTCATATGCAAAGTATTTGGTTGAAGGTCGCCTTTCTCTATCAGACCTTCTCTGTGGAACTGTTGGTGTTCTGGTACTGGTGGTTGATCATGATCATCATCTCTGAGAGCTTCATCACTTGTACCCTCATGTCTGGGAACCTCATCTTTAACTTGTACTAGCACATGTGTATGAGGTTCTGGATTCACATCTCTGTATTGCTGGGGCATTGTCTTCAATTCCTTCCGGATATCTTCTATGGTCTGATCTTCAACGAAGACAATATCTCGGCTTTTGAAAATCTTTTTCTCCACAGGATCATACAGTCAGTAGCCGAAATCATCCAGACCATAGCCAATAGAGACACACTGTCGCGTCTTTGCATCAAGCTTGGATCTCTCGTCCTTTGGGATGTGTACAAATACTTTGCATCCAAAGACATGTAAGTGTTCGTATGACACTTCTTTACCTGTCCAAACTTGGTTAGGAACATTACCTTTCAGTGCGACCGCTGGGGACATGTTCAAAACATGTACGGTTGTGTTGAGTGCCTCCCCCCAGAATGTCTTCGGTAGCTTGGCTTGTGAAAGCAAGCTTCTAACCCTTTCGCACAAGGTTATGTCCATCCTCTCAGCTAGGCCATTCAGTTGAGGTGTCTTCGGAGGTGTCGTTTGATGTCGGATTCCTTGCATCTTGCAGTACTGATCAAACGGACCTCTGTATTCTCCACCTTTTTCTGTTCTGATGCACTTCAGTTTCTTGCTGGTTTCTCTCCACCAGGGCATGAAATTCCTTGAACACTCTAAATACTTGATCTTTCATCTTCAAGGTGTATACTCATATTTTCCTTGAATGATCATCTATGAATGTCACAAAATAAAGTGACCCACCAAGTGTTCATGTCTACATCATACCGCATACATCTGAATGTATGAGGTCAAGTACCTCCGGTTTCCGTTGAGGCGGGGAACTCTGGAAGGACACCATGTTCTACTTTCCAGCCATGCAGTATTCACACTTTTGTAAGTGTGAGTTCTTCAACCCGGGAAGAACATTCCGTCTGCGTAGTACTTTCATCCCCGTTTGACTCATATGACCAAGCTTTTTGTGCCACAGCTCGGCTGCCTCATTACTATTGACCGTATTTATGCTACTATTGGAAAGTTTAGCATGCATCAAATACAGTGTTGAATCTTTCTTACCTCGAGCTATCACCATTGATCCTTTAGTGAGCTTCCATGTGCCATCACTAAAGGTGCTGCAGAAACCTTCATCATCCAGCTTACCTGTTGAGATCAGGTTTAACCGGATGTCTGAGATGTGCTTGACTCCCTTCAACACTAGCCTTGTCCCGTTATCTATTTCAAGGCAGATGTCTCCAATACCGACGGCTTTGGACTGGCCGTCATTCCCCATCCTTACAGCAACATAGTCCCCTGGCGTGTAAGATGAAAAGAAGTCTCTGCGAGATGTGGCGTGTATGGAGGCGCCACTATCTATCACCCAGCTGGTCTCGTTGCTGACAAGATTCACAATATTTTCTTCATAGATAATGAAGAATTGCTTGGAGGTATTGTCGGTGGTAGTAGCAACTCTTTCTTGATTAGAGTCACCATCTCTCCTGTTGTTATCTCTGGACTGCTCGTTCTTCAATTTGTTGCAGTCTCTCTTCATATGGTCTTTCTTCTTACAATAGAAACATTTTATTTCCCTTGTTCTTGATTTACCTCGGTTCTTGTCTGATTTACCTGGGCCTCGGCTTTTACTCCTCCAACTTCTGGTGTTCTTCTCAGTCACTAGAGCTTCTGAGGTTGAGGCTGATGCTGACTCGTGTATTCTCGTCCTCTTTTCTTCCTCGAAAATCCTGGTTTTCGCCATCTCCATAGTGACTTTCCCATCTGCGGCTGAATTAATCACCGTAGATCTGAATGTTTCCCAATATTCTGGTAACGTATTAAGGAGTATTAAGCCATTTACCTCATCTCCGAAGTCTATGCCCAATCCAGACAATTCTTTCATTGTTCCGAGGAAATCATTGATGTGGTCCGCCACATCTGTACCTTCCTGGTATTTCAACCCCATCATCTTCTTGATGTAGTATAGCTTGTTGTTGCCAGTCTTTGCTCGAAAAAGCTCCTCCAGCTTTCTCAATAAGACACGTGCATTTGTATCTTCACTAACATGGTTTACGATACTATCGTCGATCCACTGACGAATAGTACTACATGTTTTCTGGTGAAGATTATTCCACCTTGCTTCGGATATTTCTTCTGGTTTCTCCTCCAGAAATACCGACCCATCATAATCCTTCACATATAGAAGGTCTTTCATCATTCCTCTTCATGTGAAATAATTTGTGCTAGTCAACAAAATCATTTTTTCGTTGCCCCCATCTATCATAAAAATTCTAAGCAGAATTTCAAAAATTGGAGCTCACCGTTGCGTCCGGAATGGTAAAAAATGGTGTAAATGACACTTCAATTGTAAAAATCTGACACATGGACCAAATTACAAATTTCAGAAATTACAGGGGTCAAAGTGTAATTTTCGAAAGTCCAGGGGCCAAAATGAAATTTCAGAAAAGTACAGGGACTACAATGTAATTTCCAAAAAGTTCAGGGACCTATCTGAAATTTACCTGATTTTTGCTGACGTGGCAGACACGTGTCACTGACTGGATGACACGTGTACGCTGATTAGTCTGCTGACATGGCTGGCTGACTGGGCTGCTGACTGTGCGTGATTGGCTGACGTGTCAGCTGACTGGGTGCTGACTGGATGCTGATGTGGCGCTGACTCAGCGTCTTCTTTCTTCAGCAGCGCGTGGAGCGCGTGGGTGCGCGTGAGACAGCCTCTGTTCGGCGCGTGCGGCGTCTTGGGAGCTCCGATCGATCGTCGAAAAATACCACCGTGCTCGTCTCGTTGTGAAAAGTCTGATGGTATGCTCAAAACCGATTTTTGATAACTTTCGTCGGAACCGATTTTCCGAACCGAAGCTCTGTTTTTGAGTTTTGGGATCCCACCGTGGAACCTTAGCTCCTGATACCACTTGTTGAGATAAAACTCACACAATAGAGATGAAATGAGAGAAAACTCTTCTTTTATTACACCACAACAAAAGAATTACAAAGCTTCTAACTTAAGCTTTACAAAAAACTCTCACACCACTTTACTCTCTATTCTCTTATCTCACACATTTGGGATGCATTAACAATGGATGATGGCTCAAATTTATAGTGTCAAAAACATGTGCTACAGTGCACACGTTTTGACAGTTGGCTCAAGTTGGCAGCAAGCTTCCATCAACTTTCGGTGGCCATCTCTTCAAGATTTCGGTGCTTGGACTTTCTGCATGATGCTTGTTGCTTGGTGCATGCATGCGCTGGCTTCAACAATGTTCAATGAATTCTTCTTGTTGGCAAAGAGATTCTGAAGTCAGTTTTATTTATAAAGGCCTTTGCCAGTGCCGTCCCACAACACTGGCTACCAAGCAGTGGTATTTTTATGGCTAATGATGTCTCAGGTGTCGACCTTGAAGAGGCGGTCCCCTGCATAGCTCTTTCTAAGAATGATTCTTATGTGATGTCAGCTACTGGTGGAAAGGTTTCGTAGTTTAACATGATGACATTTAAGGCATGTCTTCACAAGGATGTTTGCTAGTATAGTATAATAGTAAGTGGATTGTTTCCCAAGACTGTTTCTCTTGTATTTGTTATTTACCAGGGATTTCCTAAGCGCTCAAACTTCGACTGATGCATTCTCATTTGCTTATTCTAGGTGAAATTGAAATTTAAAGGCCACCAAAAACGTATAACTGGTTTAGCCTTTTCCACTAGTCTTAATATTTTGGTTTCATCAGGTGCTGATGCTCAAGTAAGTGGATTCAGATTCTTTTATCCGTTCCTTATTAATTCGTTAACTTTGAAAAACTAACAAAAAGGCATCTTTCTCAATTGTAAAAGCTTGTCTTGCATTTTCCAATTACGTATAACTTGCTGATATGGCAACTCTTTTCTGCAGCTTTGTCTGTGAAGCATTGATACATGGGAGAAGAGAAAATCAGTTGCAATCCAAAGTAAGTTAGGATACATACATACATTTATGTCATATCAAAAGTAAGATAAGATATTAATTATTAGAGATACAATTACAGATACCCATGTTTTCGTAGTTAGTTGCTCAAGTTAAACTCCAATTTGTTATTTTCCCCCTCTTTTGAGGAACAAGTCACTGTTTAAGAACACATTATAGTTTCTGTACTGGGTTCTGCTTGAACATGTGATCAGTGAAATCACACACGTAACGCAAGCGCACGTATCGCTCAAGTAGTATAAAAATATCGATTCCACGAGGACCTAATTTCTACTGTTGTTATTAATTATTGATTCTATTTATTTATAGGTATCTAATTAAAGAGAGAAGGGAATGATTACTGATTGATTGGTTGAATGTAGAGTTGCTAAATAAATAAATAAATAAAGACACAAAAGAAAATACTAAGGAAAATAAACAAAAGACACAAATATCTAGGGTTGTGATTCCACACAATATTATTATAATGATGAATTAATTCTCTTATATATGTGTAATAAATCAGTTTGTTAACCTGGAACACGAAGATATGCAAAAGCCTCTTTCGATGGTCAGATGCAAACACCCAGTATAACTCAATTAATCATATTCATATGTTAACCAAATTACCTGAATTCATTAGGTTCAAGTTCCAATTGTGGCTACCCACGCCCGACAGGTATATGTCTATCCTGGAAGGAAATCTATTAAGGGTTATTTATCCTTAAGGGAGATCGTGAGCTATTGAATCTAAGACTGAAACCTAAAATCTATTTTCTAAGTTCATTTTAAGTTTACCACATCAATCTTATTGGTGATCAGGCAACAAGAAGCTTTAAGCTTAAGATTCAATAAACAAACTAACGTATTACCCATAGTATAATTGAATCAATTATTAAGCATTTGTATATTGTGTTTCATCACTTCCCTAGAATAAAAATAAAATGCTGGAGTTAGGAGATCCACCTTTAGAAATCTCACTTTATTATAATATAGAAATTGTCAGTGTCACCCAATTAAGTCAAACCAGCCATAAAAGCGGTGTTAATATTTATCCATAAATCAGTCATATATGCAGTAATCATCTGTCACCTAAAGACCGACCATATAAGCGGTGTCACATTATGTTACATAAATAAAACCAACCATTAAGGTGGTATCAACTTTAATCCATATTATTAAATTACAATTTCCATATTATAATATAAGTGAGATTAATTTACCTTTACTATTTCTAATTTAGAAATCTCCCTTATTATAATATATAAATTTAGCATGATATTACCAACCGACCATATAGGCGGTATCCTGATTAAGTCAGATTTTGAATTAATTCCAACCGAACATAAAGATGTATCCAATTTAGTCAGGTTAAAATCAATTTAATTAAGTCTAATCGGCCATAAAGGCGGTATCCAACTAAGTCAGGTTTTAAGATAATTTATATATTATAATTAAGGGGAGATTAATCTAAATTATAATAATAAAAGCTTCACCATTCCCCCAACAGAAAATTAACTACTAAACATAAAAGAAAATGAAAAGAAAATAAACTACTACTATTACTGGAAATAAAAATGCATAATTAAAAGTGCAAAAATTAAATAAATAAAAATAAAGTCCTTATATCCTTATTCAGAATCTTAGGAAAGTATTACTACAACTATTACTAAAAATAAAAATACATAAATTAAATAACTAAAACTAAACAAACAAGTTACAATCATTAATCATCTCTTAGGAATTTCAGGAAGGTATGAAAATTTGAAATGAAATCGAGTTGAATTTATAGGTAAACTTTCGGCTCACGCGTCACGACGCGTGGAACATTGCTCGTCGCGACGCGCCGTTGATTTGTTCCACCTGTCCGCGGCTTCGTGAGATGCTGACATATGTATGCATTTTCCGTTGGCAGCTGAATTATTGGCTCGGCGTCGCGACGCGTGAAATTGTGTGTGTTGCGACGCTGACGTCAGCAATGACGTGTATTGTCAGCAGCATGGGATGATGACACGTGTTCGGCGTATGTTAGCGAGATTGCTGTGATGTTGACACGTGGCAGACACATGTTAGCAAGTGCGTATGATAACAAGTTTCTCTAATATTGACATGTGTCTGGTGCACGTTAGCGGTCGCGACGCAGAAGGTTTGCGCGTCGCAATGAAGAAATGACAATTTTACCCTTTTGCTCTGTTTTTCGCTGTTTTAGCCCCGATTTGATTCCAGTGAGTCCTGAAACCTTATTTATCTGCAAAACAACACAAAACAAATCAAAACATTTATAAAACCCGAGAAACCATACAAAATATTAGGTTAAATGGGCGGAAAATAGTGATATATTTTCCGCTCATCACACCCCCAAACGTAATATTTTGCTAGTCCTCGAGCAAAATAATAAAATAAAATAAAGTAAATAACTGAAATTAAATTAAACTAAGCCAATTTCGTAGGGATCACGGTTGCATTTAGCGTATGCAACAAGCCTTTAAACCCCCAGGTGTCCCTTGTGGAAGAGTTGTATTTTCGTGAGGGCTTACAGTGACGATACCCACAAACGTCAATCTAATGCACACAAAAGAAAAAAGTCAAAATAAAAGAAAGAAATAAACGAAAATAATAGTTATATATACAATTTCCTCAGAGAATGTCTAGCAACAAAGTTAAAGGAACCTTCAAAATACAAACTACAACTAAAATCCTTTCATTTGAACAAAGTATCTAAATCAGACTCCGAGTGTGTGTGTGAATAGTTCTGCAAATAGCTTCGATTCTAAGTTATTAACTAGGTGAGTTTGTCTGAATTCTCAATAGTTAATGGATCAAACCAACCTGACTATCTAAAATTATTCTGTCTACTACAATTTGTGCAAAGTGAGGTATACAATTTTTTTTTCGCAACATCTTTAATCCATGTAGCGAGCATTGGGCCAGTGACTCCCAAACCAGTTGGCTTTAGGGCACTAGGTATTCAAACACCCCTACGAACTTAGTTACTCGGATCTCAGATGTTAATAGTTTTACCATTTGACGCGAACAGTCACTGCTTACTGAGGCAAGATACCCAGTTACTAAGTAAGAACTTTTTATTCTTTTTTTTTCATCATACCGCGCATCATAAATAAATGTAGATAGAAACAAATATTCAGGAAAACGGTCATTCATCAACCACCGATTGTATTAACTAGTCACTTTGTCAATCCCTTATTATCTAACTGCTACAGAACTAGTTTTTTTAAGTGCATATGACTTTGACCTAGATATTAGGTTCAAAGTATAGGATAAAAGTGAAATAAACATTTATCTTTTCCTAGAACTTTTTTACTAAGACAAACAATCTCATCATTAGACTATATTTTTTTTCTTTTTTTTTTTGGCTTTTTTTTTAAATAAAGCATGCAAAAATTAAAACACGCAAACATTCAAAACACACAAGACAAACGACATGTAGGAAAGAAAAAAATATGTAGGAAAGAAAAAAATTGACGGAGAAAACAAATAAACATAAACAACCCTCACCCCCAAACCTAAACCTAGCATTGTCCCCAATGCGTTACAAAACAAAAGAAAGATATGGGAACAATGGTACCTGGGTTAGATAATTCCTTAGCCTCTTCGTCGTCGCTACCGTCCTCTGGAAGATCAGGAAATACTGGAATCTGCTCATCGTTCATGTTGAGATGGCGAGCCATTTGTTGAAGCAACTGCCTTGTGGCCAAGCTATTTTGAACGATGCAGTCAATACAAGATTCCATTCATTCTACGCGCTATGTCAGAGAACAAGATCGTGATAGTCTTCGTGCTGGTTGAGGTTGTTGTGGTGGTACAGGTGCTGATAAGGATGACCCAGCATGTATAGGCCTCTCTGCCTGAAGTT